>VWZX01009229.1:1960272-2091373 GCA_013399015.1 Galbula dea
TGTTATGCCCAAAATGCAGGACTTCACATTTAGCCTTATTAAAACTCATCCCATTGGCCTCTGCCCATCTATCCAGCCTATCTAGGTCCCTCTGCAGAGCCTGCCTACCCTCAGGCAGATCGACACTCCCACCCAGCTTAGTGTCATCTGCAAACTTACTAAGGGTGCACTCTATCCCTTCATTAGATGAGTAACTGGACTTTTGGAGGTGAAAACCCTCTTTTACATCTACAGCAAAAAGACATTGGGAATCACATTTACAGAACAAATCTGGCTCAGTTCTCTAGACTACATGGTAAGCAATTAATGCTGAAAAAGGCATCCTGACAGCCCATATCACATTCTTTAAGAAACTATAGATGAGCTGCCCTAGTGACAGCAAGTGGAGCACATGATAACAACAGCAGATATGATGATAAGGAAGGTAAACAAAAAACAGTAAATATAAAAGCACAAGAAAATACAGAAGCTTTCGCACAGTGAAGAGAATGCAGAAAGAGAAAAATAAAATTGATTGTTTTCAAGACAAACAGTTGCTTGAAAATTTTGCTACAGCCTTTGTTCAAGAGAAACTATGAAAGATCTTACTCCTGTATGAAATGAATTGGGAGCCTCCTTTTCTGAGACAATATCCTTACAATAATGTAGTCTGTCCCTTAGCATTACTACTATACCTACAACTTCCATGTTATGCAAAGGTTTTTAAGGATAGGACAAATGATACAGCCTTTATTATAAAGGGGCTGAAATTTAATAGGCATGGAGGAGATAACCTCTCATCTCACTGTCAAGATAAAGCAAGTTTTGTTATTATCAAGTTCATTTAAAATTGTCAAACTAAATTAAGTTCCTACATGTTAAGTTCCTGATGTGTCACATACAGGTTCCTATTACAGCTGAACTGATAACAAACTATCCTCACCGAAATTCCATCCTCAGATTGTATGGTTCTGGATTTCTTAAGTACTTCTTAAGTTTTAGCTATGTTACCCATGCTTTCTTGTGAAAAGGTAAGGTAACTGTGTGCATCTTATACAAAATAAAGGGATAAATATATTTATCAATATTTAATTATAAAATCATAGAAAACCCTAGGTTGGAAGGGATCTTGAAAGACCATCTGGTCCAAAGGAAGCCTAGATGAGGTTACCTAGCACCTTGTCCAGTTGCATTATATGTATCATCATAAATTCTGTGGGGGAAAATATAAAATTCTTAACAACTGTAAGCATCTTCAAATTCAATGATAAGCATTTCCCTCTTCACAGCCCTGTTGTGATCAGCTATGGAACTTCCATTGGAGAAGTAAGAAAGAGATGGATGTGTCTGTAGGCTGTAGCAACTTAGAAGAAAAAGAACAGAAGAAGAAGGGGAAGTATTGGCAGTTTAATATAACAAAATAACTATTGCTGTGCAAGAAAAAGTTTTTAGACATTAAGAGTAGGTCTGACAGTTAAGAAAACTTGGCTATGTAAGACACCAGAAAAAAAAGTCCCACACAGTGCTAGCTGTTCATACAGACATGTTCTGTATTAGATAACAAGAAATAATTAAATAGTTTTCATAAAGAATGTGGATTCAAGACTTTCCAAAGCATGTTGGTTGTCATTAGCATACTGTATTTTGTGCAGAATTCTACATTGCAGACTTCTCCTAAACAGAGTTCATAATCAGTTTATAGACCAAATATGAATATATTACTTTATATATATTTCATATAAATGGGAAAGGAGAAATTAAAATCAAGAGTCAAGAACTGCAACAATAAAGAATATAACCATAGTTTCAGAGCCAAGATAGACTGGGCCACCGACAAGAAACCACAGAAGTGGACCTATTTTTGTCGATATTAGCAGATAATGCCTGGGACTCTCTCAAGAACACAGAATTTAACATCAGATTTTTTTTTTCCTTACTGGCATGATCTATCTTTCAAGCCAGGCTTTTGGTTTACAGAATCTTGCATACAGTTTTACTCTTTACAATCTTTAGGAATCTGTTTGATATGCTTTGCCTTAAAAGTGAAACTTAGCAACAATTTTATCATATTCAATACAAAAATCTATGAAATTACTTACCCTATTGGTCTTGAAACGACAAGCTCCACTTGTGGCTCAGGTTTGGATTCTAAAATTATGTTATACACCTCTTCAAAGGTGGCACCTTGTAGTAGCCTTCCATTCCATTCTAACACTTCATCACCTATAATTTCAGTAACAGCACTGTTTAGGAAGTCTTCTGTGGACTGTACTTATGATGACAATTTATGCCATTCTGCTGTCAGTTTATCAAATCGCGAAACCTGTGTTGTAGAACAAGTTTGGAGTCCTTCACACAGGAAAGCCCTGAGTATTAGAGGTTTTGTGCAGCTCACCTTCAGATACATAAAGTTCAGTGAAACAGCATCATCAGTACTACCCCTCCTGAATTAGGAATAGCTCTTACTTTTGAAGCTGTGGTTTACAGAAATCCCAACACGCTCTTTAGAAAATGCAGATCTTTAAACCAGCATTATCTCACTAACTTATTATTTTGAAGATCCATTTACCTCTACAAGTTTAGTATTTATGGTTCAGATAGTCCTTATGCTAATAGTTAATATTTCTTGTGCATTCTCCAATATAGCAATCCACAGTTTGCATGTTGGAATAAAAGCAATTCCTTAGCCCAGCTGGTTCTGTTCACACATTTGTAATAGCTTGCTTTGCTCCAAATATATATATACGCCACAAAATGACCGGGCAGGACATCAGTGGAATATTATTTTGAGTATAAAAACATGACTAAAAGTGTTAAATTATTATTTTGAGCTACATGAGAATTCGTATATTTCATAAAAGCAGTAATGCCATTTGTAACTAAACGTCAGGTAGAATTCTGCAGTAGTTCTTCAGACCTATTTAACATATCTTCACATCTAATTAAACTCTGTCATTTGTTATCACCTTCAGAAAACCAGCTCAGCAGTATAGGTCTATAGTAGATACATACCTGGTCTAAGATGCCCCACTGTATCGGCTAAGCTTCCTTTTTTAACTTTGGTGATAAATGCACAGAGCCGACCTGATTCAGTCATCTTTCCTCCTACTACCTGTTTCAAAGAGGAAGTATTTTCATAGAAAAAAATTAAATTCCTTAAATGTTCTGGCAACAGAAAGAATTACTCAATTATTTCCTTGGTTTTCAGGTTGTCCAGGTAAGACAGATACATTTGAAAAAAACAACACGACAGACTTTTGGCTATGACAGATTATGTTTGTAACTACTCTGGCTATGTAGTTTAAAACACCATGCAAATACAGGATGTAAAGCCTTTAAACTTTAGTAATATTTGTACAGTATTTAACTGCGTTATAAATTACCATCTAAAATAAGTAAGATATTGGTCACGAGACTGCTTACTTCAATGCTTTTTAACTAAAAACCAGAAATATATATATAACAGAACTTATGATTTTCACACTAGGCATCAAACATCTCAGTTAATCAAATTCACTTTGGCTGGGCAAGTCAGATGATAATATTTGTCATACTGAAGATTTCTCTGCAGGAAACTTCAACAGGTTTGACTGCAATATCTTAGAATCATTACAGTTACGTATCAGAATTGGTTATATCTGCATACTCTTCAAGTTCTTAAGGTTTCTTAACAGTCTTCATATTGGGATTTAAAATTTGTAATACTGAATGCAGTTTAAATTGCTTTCAATAATGTGAATATTTGAAAATCCACATCAGAATAACTGATGAAAATCACTCTTTGCAGGTGGCTATTGAGATTAAGTAGTTAGTCTTGACTCTAAACTAGTCAGGAATCTCTGAAAAGCTCATCTCCATAATAGAAGATTTTAGAATTTTAAAAGTAGAAGTTTAAACAAACTTCTATAACTGCTCTGTTAGTCTTTTCCTCTTGCATCTCCTGACATTAGAACAATAACACATCAAAAGTGACTTCTCTACTGACTTCAAAACAAAATAATTTGTCAGTTAAATAAAAGATTATACTTGCAAAGCATGTCAGTATATGAATAACTACACTGACCTATATACAGTGTTTTACTGTAATCTGTATATCTGAAGTGGTCAACATCATGCTCAATAGAGAATGGAGAATTAATCAAGCTTCTCAATGATTTCTCACAACAAGGATGTTGAACCAAAATAATTACATGCTTGTTTCTTTTACTGTGAATAATTCATTTTTATTTTGTACTATTGCCGGAACTGCAACCAATATCACACAAAAATGACATCAAGAAGTGGGCAAGAAGTAACTTCATAATGTGATCAATGTACTGCATAATAAAAAAATACTCATTACTTTTTGATAATATACAATAAGCATTAAATAATTTTTTGTCTTGTGTATTTAAAATGTAGCAAATGAAAGNGAAACAGATTCTTGGATTGGCAGACTCTGTTCTGGATTCAAATGTTGTTAACTTCCAGATATCTTCCAAGTCTTCAAAGGAAATAATTTATTTTTCATATTTGTCACCTTCTGGGGAACAGAAGTTATACCATGGTGCAATGATCAATATTGAAGAAATGGGACAGGGCTTGGTTTGTCCAGGAACAATGTAACTGGTACCTTGCAGAGCAGACACTGTCATCGAACTTGTGAAAACATGTCTAGTCTTTCAGAAAAAGACAATTTTTTTGAGCCTGTCAGGGACACTGTAAAATTACTTTTGTAACTGAATAGAAAATGTCTCTATGGTAATTTTAAGAATAAGACATAGTAGATATGGGTATGCATACACTGTACGACATAAGAATACTTTGATTGTAAAGTATCTGATTATAAAGGTAGCTAGTTTAACAGAGAGTTGTTAGTGCCAAAACTATTCATCACCAACCTTCAATCCAAGCATTGCTCCTGAGTCTCTAGGCACACTTCCATCTTTTAGTCGTTTATTTAACAAAATCCGACCTATAAGGCGGTCTCCATCTTTGGATGGTTGCCAAGTTACCGGGTGCTGCCAGGCGGTGTTAAAGGAAAACACAGGGAACAGGATTTTAAAGAATAAATATTTCAGCAATCCTTTTCATTTCCTGATATATTTAAGAAAAGCCGTGAAGGTATTATGATTACACTAACATTTCAGATAATAGAGTGACACAAAACTGTGCTGGAAAATATTTATTTCCATAGATAGTCCATCACAATGTATGTCTACTATTTAATAGCTATCTATTTGACTAAATCCAAATCCAATTTGTAAATATCTAGAATGATCTTTGTGTGTTGATTAAACAGATATAGACAACGATACACAGTTAACTACACACAATGACAGTCACACTTTAGTACTGACAAAAACCGCAGAGGTCTTGTATGAGTAACACTGAAAAAGAAATTTAACTCAAACCAGAAATTTGATGTAAGATATTTCTTCTTTTTTCACTCTTCCAAACACGTCAGTGTTCTCTAAGACGGACAAACTTTTCAGTGTTTTACTTTCTCTCAGTAGTAGTGTAGTAAAATTATGGAATACATTAAAAGGTATAGTCATTTCTCTATTCAAACGTATTGTTTCTTTCTTGGAATAATTACCTTACGTATGAAATACAGTTGTAGTGAACTTTATTATTCCTTTACTGTGAACGGACTGTTATATTTGTGCATTGGGATAATTAATAAAATTCAAATATTTTGTGTAATCATATCACCTTTGCACAGGAAAATACTATTTCATGCTCTATTTCATGCAAAATTAGCAGGCACAGACAAATCTGCTCCCATTACAACTAATAACTCTAAAAAGGTTTATCATAATCTCCACCAAACAGAAAGCACAAATAAAAAATACCAAAGCAGATGGCAAAGCCTTTAATTCTGCACAATACTGCACAAAAATGGCATGGCAACAAAACAAAAGAACAACCATGACAGTGAAAGGGAAAAAAAGAAAAACAACTTTTCCGTGCAGAGAGACCCAATTTCTCCCTTTTTCACCTGGGGTTTAAACTATTAATTTAATTTCAGCCCCAGGAGTTTGAACATAATAATTCAGATAAGCCAATCAGTAGAATCCTTATTGTTAATGATACTTGAAGGTAATACCATGATATGCTATTATGCAACAGTTAGAACAACATTCCTTTGTGACTCTCAATTTTTTTATTAGGATTCCAAATATTGAAAACTGCAAGCATGCAGAAACTTTTCATTTGTTTTTCTTTTCTGCACCTTAAAAAACGTTACATCGTCTCTAGAAACACCCTCTCTTTTATTTTATGCACTATTTTAATGAGTGACAGAGAGCAAACAAAGACCAAATGAGCAGGTTAAAATGCAGGCTCCATAATCTCAGTACCTTCTCGCTATGGCTATGTTCCTCATTTAGAGTTGTGCTACTACACGTATCTACCCCAGAGTCTTTTATCTGAGGCTCAGACCATTCCAAGTCCTCTTCCAAAGAGTGGCCACCAAAGCACACCAGTTTCTTTTGCCTCTCGGATAAGGTGTTAGAATCCAACAAAACTGCCTGCTCACTAGTTTTTCTTTTTCCCCTTTGACTGTCCCCTATAGGTGTGGGATAAAAAAAGGATATAAAAAAGAAAACATGCAAAGGTGTAAATAAAACAAAGGAAATGTAAAATGATAAAGGAAACTAAATGGTAAGGCTCCACATGTCTCACCAAAGACATTGGGGATGCCTCACTGCTATGCCAAGACGTATGGTCCAGCCAGTTGTAATCCATGTCTCCTGTGGGAATCAGACAGAAAAGATAGTGCAGTAAAGGAAAGGTGAAAGAAAGGACAGATAAAGATACAGCAAAAAAGACTTCTGATTCTCCTATCTGATTCATAACCTCTGCTACCAGGATTGCAAGGTGCTTCCAAGAAAAAGTTAAGGCTCCAACAACTGAGTACAATGGAAATAAGAAGTACAGTGACTAAGTATGTGTCTATGTCTATGTGTGTGGGTATATGTGCATAAAATTAGCTACAGTGTAAAGTGTGATTGCTTCAGAGTTTTTAACTGGCCCTACAAAATAACATAAAAAGACAAAAAGTATTGTATTCCTAGAAAAATTCTCAGAAAATAAAGTCTTTGAACACAGAATCGGTTTTCATCATAATCCAAATAAACAGTCTTGTCTTAAGGAACAAATTTCTTTGACTTTCCAACACAAACTAATATTTATTCTAATCACTTCAATAAAATACTTCTAATAAAGCAATGGTATTCTATTTTCAGCTGTACAGTAGATGATTACTTATGGAAGGTTAAATGATCTGTTAAGTGTGCTCAACTGGAAAAAAATCAAACCAAAAACCAAACCAATGACAAACTATTTTTAGACTAAAACACATTAACTTTGCTTGAAATTCCCAATGAAATTTCTCCTGGTTAAGTATCAGGAAGAGAAATCACCAGTGAGCTCATGAAGAGCTAGCCTTTAGTGCATAAATATACATTTATCCAGAAGATAGCAAGAGTTCCAGTCTACATATTGCCTGTTTTACAATCCTGATTTTAAAAAATATTTTTAAATGGATCTTAAGTGAGGAAAACTCATTACAGTAATGATGACTTCTCAGCTCTAACTGCACAGAACTAAAGCACTTGAGTCTACACAGGTTTTTCCCAGCAGTTATTTTCTGCATCCTTCACAAAAATGCTGTACCAAAACCAAAGTCTAACTTAAAAACTTGTGATTTGGTTCCCTGTAATTTGGTATCTAATTCTAGGAGAACAGTACTGATATAAAATGGGCTTTATAAGCAGAACAATTAAAACTGATCATTCTCACTGATTCTAATTCCTGACTATTTCTGAGAAATTGTGCATTTTCAGTGAAATTACTAAATTTAAAAGTAGATATCTACCATTAAGCACTAAGAATTTACCACTGCAAATTACTGGCCATTTTTTAAGATTTTACAATTCTCAGCAACAATCTCAACTTTCATATATAATCCAAAAGAATTTACCAGAGAGGAATGCAGAAGTATAGCTATTATGTCCTCCCTGTTCTACAGTGAACATAGCACTTTACCTGTACTTTATGAAACCCATCGTGGCTTTGCCAACTCTCCTATTCACGTATTTCACTATATCAATCATACAGTTTTGTGTGAGCTTGTCAAAAGCAGGGATTTCTATCAGACTGAACTTTCACTTGTGTGTCTACTTAGAAAATACCTTCTTAAAAACAGGAAAGTTATTGAACAACCAAGGGTCCTGAGATGTATTGGACATATATATACACCCATTCCCACTGTGAAAGTGCGCATATCTTGTCACCAAAACCTGGCCCGATTATCACTTACCACTTGCATATCAAGAATATGTGCATGTAGGCATACACTCAAAAACAGAAATTAAATTAGTTTTACAGCAACATTCTAGTATAGATGTGGTGTAATATATCTAAGTTCATGCTATTGGTGAGCATGAGCTTTATATGAGCAAATGTTGAACACTTGGGCTTTAACAATCTGGTATATGTACGTAATGGTGTTAAGCTGAAACCTTTGTAAGCTTACTGATGTTAAGTACGTTTTGCTCATTTTCTTTATCAAAAACCAGATAGATAGAGGAAAACATTTTCTTCTTCTCCACCCAGGAGCTTCCAGCAATGGTAACTTCTCATAGTGATAGAAACCTTGAATTATAGAGTATATTTAAAAGAATTCCAGTCATTTTCCATTCCCGTTATAGTTAATGTTTGATTATGTAACTTTTGCTTCTTAGAACAACTTTCTCTCCCAGAAATACAGCAATTAAGTATCTTTTGAAAGGCATTAAATAGTTTGAATCTAACCTACACAATGTGTCTACTCTTTCTTAAAAGTTGTCCAAGTTCAGAATCATGTCCAAAACCATTTATCTTCTAAACAGTTTAGACAGAGATGCTCAATTTAGTTGGCTGTTCTACACATACAGAGACATTTGGCCTGCTCTAAGGCTCAAAAGCTTTCACATAGGTTATATTGAGGAGCCACACCCTTTCTGTCTAAACTGGAAAGTTCTTTCCCTAGTTGATTAAAAACACTTTTCTTTGAACTAAGCATAAAACAAAATTCCCACAAATTCAAATCTCACTTTCAAAAAGGAGAGGCCATATCACTCTAAATTCTTCAATCTGTGGAGTTTGCATGATTACATACTGCATGCTGAATACATACCACGTACAGACAACATGAGCCAAAGATTGTGCATATATGTCATTACTCAAACCTACAGATTATTTAGCCTTGCAACTAAGTGACTATATTCCCCCCTCCAAGCTGATTTTCAGCATAAGGCTATAGTAAGCAGAGTATATCCCACGTCACTTGGTCTTCTTTTTAACTGCAAGGCTCCCATCAAAGCCTTATACTAGAATGGTTCTGGAGAGAAGTGGAAAGTGGACCACAGTTATTGAAGAACTTTCATTTACACAAGCTACCTTCTGTGTTTGCAATACTATCTATCTAGACTGCCACACAGTGGGTGACTTCAAAGTGGAGCTTCACAGCCAGAATTGCCTGGAGGTGATTATATGAGTGCTTAAACAATTGCTTTGGCAGCTGTGGACACTTCAGGGGCATGC
Source organism: Galbula dea (assembly GCA_013399015.1). Classification (NCBI taxonomy): domain Eukaryota; kingdom Metazoa; phylum Chordata; class Aves; order Piciformes; family Galbulidae; genus Galbula; species Galbula dea. Next base: position 1,969,822 of record VWZX01009229.1, read on the forward strand.
TAGCATTTAATGCAGGAACACATGCAAAGTTGCCTGGCACACATAAAGCACAGAAATATTTTTCAAAAGAGTAGTTAATGCAGTCTGAGCACTGATGACAGAAATAAGCTTCCTCCTGAAAATTTTATAGCGGGCTTTGAAACTTCCTACCATGCATTTCAGTATCTCTTGTTTGGGAATAATATTCCTCTGGATTTGTCAGCTTTAGACTTGGAACAGCCTAAGAAAATGTCTGAAGGATCTGGTCCCACCAAAACGAAAGGAGAGAAGCTGCTCATTATGTAAAAGATATGAAGTACAGTGTTGACTTTTAACATGTGAAATAGAGAGAAATGCATTAATTAGAAGAAAAACGTATTAATCTTCATTAATGATAACAAAACTGAGAACAACACACTGATATCTGCACTTAGCCCTACATAAATCAGTGGAACTTATGCTAAAAGCTGTACTCCTAGGGGCTGGGAAGTCTCAAGGCAACCAACTTGACAGATATAAGCATGAAGAAAATCACTATGCACAGTTCATCAGAGACTTTGATTTGGAGCTTAGAATACTAGCAGATGTAATAAGAAAGTGTCTGTCACCTGAAAAGTACAGACATCCAGAATTCATCTCATATAGTTTTAGATTTCTATATCTAAATCAGTTACTCTTGACTCCATTCATCTGACTTATTTTATATACTTTAAAGCTGATATGAATTGTACTCAAAAAGGAATCTGTTTTTCTTCAGTGACGATAAAAGAAGTCAAGATGATTAGCCTGGGTGTAGATGCTTCATTTGTGGATGTCTACACCTAATCAGATGGAATCACAGGTCTGATATATAGATTTTCAGATTCATAGGACCACTAAGCGAGGTAAAGGGTCTAAGAGTAATTTGTGTGACCTTGAGAAACTGTCCCTGTTAAAGCTGAACATCCATAAACACTTGAAGTTCTCATAGCCAAGAAAGAAAAACATAAAAGAGAAACTACACAGCTAGAAAAATATTCTGAACAGCAGAGTGCTGAATCCCACAAGGCAGCTGAGAGAATAAATTGGGCAAAGCAAACAACAATGCATACTGATGTGGCAAGAATTACGGGCATGGAAAGCACGCAGGTATTGACTAGAGAGACTGCCACCAAAGAAATTTCTCTGGTCTACATGGGTCAGTAGTTAAGAATTTTTTTTAAATGGTGTTTTAATATTTTTAAGTGATACTCTTTAGGGGAAACTGGTATTAAAACTGAAGACACTGGTTTACCTTCAAAAAATACATAGCATTGTTTTCAATTGCTGTTAGTACTGCTCAACAAAAAAGATATTACTCAACAGAAAGGATTATCTAATGTAAAGGGTGAAAGGGTTTCAAGCATGACTATTTTGTTCTGTCTCTCCTTCTGAAACAGGCTTAGCTTCTCTGTTGACAGAAGAATATTTACTGGAAATATTTCCTTAAGTATGTTTTGCTGGAAGGATTTGAACTACAGGATAGGCTTTCTTCAAAATTACATTTTCAAAACAAAATTAGGCTTAGTAAAATATATTTTGATAAATGCCTTTCCTTGGAATAAATTGAAAGGCACATCTATGTGGGAAACACATTTGTATGATAAATTGTCTACTTAATGTAGAAAGCTTCTGCATATTAAAACCAGTAGGCTGAAGCTAAAACAATGAAAGAAAAAGAAGTACCATAATTTCTTAATGGTAATCCACTCTCACAAGATTCCTGCTGGAAGAGAAGCTTCCAGTAACAGGACAGTGCACATACTAGATGACCTCATACACTTACGTCCATGCATCTCTCATGACACATGGGGTAAGAGCCTATATGTCACACCGTGGCCTCTATCACATGATCTGGTAAATAAACTCACACTCTGGGCTACCAAGAAAATGGAACAGTACTGTTAAGCAGTCATGGAAAACAGTCAGACATTGTATACTGGGGGACCCAGTCCACCACTACCAGTTGATATTTCATTAATATTCAGGTTTCTCAGGTTTATACACTTTTGTCTTATGTTCCCTGCTATTCTATTTCTTAACAAGATCAAAGAAAACTGGAATGAATGGATTTCTCTCTTGTGTGACTGTCTTTAAGACTTTGTCTTAAGAAAATGTCTTTGCCAAATCACACTTTTGATCCTACTTCTGGCATTTTTACTTTTCCACTTCTTTCTTCTCTTTGGAGGAAGTTTTGAGCCTATGCCTGGAAAAGGAAATTCCTTCAGCAGAACACAAAGGAAAACAGTCTTTGAATAGCACAGATAAGACAGTATTTCTGGATCATGCCCAGTAATCAAAAGCAATTTACTACCTTTTTATTATTATTCTAAATAGTCTAAGCTTTCAGTCCCTCTTACAGGGTATGCCTTTTTGCTTTTTATTCCCTATTCACACCTGCAAAGACCATATATGTGTTTATGGGCTGACCCAACATCTTCCTTGCTTATCTGTCATTACTATTCATCCCTCCACCCTAGGATTCCAACTGATAGCTTCATTGCAGTTTCTTTACTGTCTCAGGCTTGGAACCAGTATCAGCAATATCAGCTTGCCTATCCCTGAATGAGGGACCCTTTTAAGAAGGAAACAAGCACTCTTAGTAACGTAAGGGAGAATAAAACCTAATACTACCACTAAAGATTCCTGTACCTGGCTCTTGTTTAAGCAACTCAATCTTCTATAACACTGTGATGATATTCCCATCAACTAAAAGCAGATAGTCTAGTTAGGTCACAGACTAGTCTACTAAAAGTTAACAAGCTCTTGGATATAACATGTATAGGAATTAATGTGTCTGAAAGGTGAGGGAAAAAAATCCCTTATGCTTCTCAAATTGCCGGGTCAGAAAAATGAGTCACCTTGGAAAATAACTGCTAAGGAAGCACAATTCTGTTGTACAACCATAGAATAGCCGATGGTTCTACGATGTGTTGGAGCTGCTGCACAACTGGGGACCAATCTGCACAATTCCTTTTCAAACTGCAAACAGTCCAGGCAAACTCTACTGTCTTGCTGTCAACAGCAATGCAACAGTAACACCTGACAAACCAGTTGGAAGCAAGCCTTATAGCACACTGGAAGAAAACTTAGCTCATAATTGGAGCACTAAGAAAATCTGTAAGAAACAGCTGCAATGTTTAAGAAACAGGCTTGGGTCTTATGTGCTTGTCACATCAATTTCCATTAAATTTTTCTTTTCATTACCATTTTATTCACACTCACTGAAGGAGGCTTGGTTAAACTGTAGAAATAAGTAACTTCAGGAAAACTCTTTTTAGCATCAGCAGACATACTTGTGCAGTTCACTTTGTGCTGATTTACCCTATATTCAGCTTTCCACAGATATACACTTCTTACATCCTGAAGTTGTGACTTTGGCAAAATGACTGCCAGACTAGAGCCAACAAGGCTGCCTGGCATCTGGAAGTCTCAGGGGCATAGGATTTACTGCACATGTACTGAATCCTAAATATGAACTTATTTCTATGTGACATTTTGAACAGACATATGAGGTCTTTACCTTTGAAAGGCAGTGTTTAACCAGATGCATTTTAACTTCTCTTAAATATCGGTATCTGCTGACATGGAGTCTATAACAATGTTTTCTTCAAATAACACATGCAAGGCTACTGGAACAGCTAAAGCCAGTGCAAATAATAGAAATATATATTTATCTTCTGAACATGTATACATATGCATAAACTCTTCTAACTCTTATTAGCAACAGAAAAAATTGTAGAAAAACTAACCCCTTATACCATGTACTTATTCACTTTCAAGCTTTAGTACTTTGATGTCAACACTAATCATTACAAAAAATAGCCCTAAGCTACTTTGAATCAGCATATCTTAATTACTAAGTAAGCCTCAAATTTAAAAAGACAACAGGATACCAAAAATGACAGCAAAGGAATGGCTTCTTTATGAGACATGATGTCAAATTCACAAACAAAAATATAAACTTAGCATGCCAGCTGCACTTATGAGAGGGCTGTATTCATTTCATTAAAAGAATAGCTGACCTTTAGTAAAACTGAAATAGTAAGCATGTCAGAAAGGAAATGGAAATCAGCTAAGTCTTAAAGAAACAAATATATTTATTCATAATAGTTATCTATATTTTTATCCCCAAATCCATATAGAGACAGTCCTAATGAAAGGAGACATTACTAACATAGAGATGCCTCCTATGATAAGCATATCATTATCTAGAATCAATTTCCATCATCAACCCAACAGCCACTCATACATTATGATAGAGGATCAGTCAGTTGTTTCATCGATCACATCTTTTTCCTTTCTCTCCATTACTTACAATCAGGATCACCGACTTCTTGTCACAAAGAAAAGTGATATTAAAAGATACTCATTTGTGATTTCCAGTATGAGATAATCAATACATAAATAATGGGTCTGTGTATCTATTAATAATAATATATAATTTTAAAATAAAGATATTTAAAATCTTGAAGTGAAACAATCTTATGAAATAATCAAACCAATATCTAAGTTCCAGTTCATCATTACCTTTTTCTGTTCAGTTATTAAGTTTTATTTGGGAGGAAAAAATATCCTCTACTTCTACTTTAGCTCTTCTCCTATAAGGACAGCTGGAGGAAAGAAGTAATGCAAAAGTGTCCAGTCCACATTACTGAGCATGATATTTATTACAAGTTCTCAGTGGACACAGAAGAGGACTCTAAATGTCTTGGTCACTCATGAGGAAACACACATTTTAAAACAGAAATAAGAATTACCTTAAACTCTTCTGAATTACATCCTTGAACGATTTTGAATAGTAACCCTCAACTTAAACAATACGATGACTTGCTTTCTTGCCTGTAATTCTCAGTTTGCATTAGACAAAAAGCTATAGGCACATTAAAAAATTCTACATAACAATCAAGAGGGAAATACAGTTATTGATGTATATATGTCACCAGTTCAAGATTAAACTATTTGTAACAAGGAAACACAGCTTTTCAGTACAAATCATAACAACTCTTTTTCTTTAAAGTCATTCTAACATTTCACATGTGGAATACTAGTAACAGCTTTTCTGATTGTCTAAAAAAGTGTAAATTTTAACTAATTCAGCCTACTACCTTCTCAAAACTGATTTTTAAACTGCAATAGACACAACATAGCCACACTTCACTATTCAAAGGATTTGATTTAAGAAACGAGGGCTTAATCACAGCAGTAAATCCAAAGTATCATCCATATCTGGCAGCACACGTGCCACAAAATGGTCTAGAAACACATAGTGTGTATCTGCTGATTCAGTGAGCTGGAGTGGCAACAAAAAAAAAAAATCAGTGTGAGAGGATTTTTCATCACCTTGACACTGCAATAAAAGGTTCTGCAAACTGGTAATTGGATCATTAATTACTGATCTCCCCCTTAATAGTCATGATGAAAAAATCATATGTAGAAACACCTATTGTTTTGTTTGGTTACATGATATTTTTGTCAAACCACCTTTGCTGGAGGAAGTGAATTATCTCCTTAAAAAAAAACAGAAATACTGAAAATGAAACTTCAGTGGATTCCAGAAGCAACAACCATAATGAGCTGTCTAATTTAGTCTCATACCTTCTAGCCACTGGCTTGACAGCATGATACTATATAATCAAATTAGTTTAGAGCAATGATCTGCTATACCTGGTTTACAGCTTAAAGAACAGATGTTCAAAAATAAAATACCAATGATTGTCATCGTTTTTTAAAACACCTTAGGACCAGCAAGCTCATTTTGTGCCTATACATGTTTATATGTCCTTATCTGCACGCAGGAAAACACACAAGTGTTACATTAAGAGGAAGGTGAGGTTGCAAAATAAAATGTTCAGAAGGTAAGGATTATATGAGAGAGTTTTCTATGGAGCATTAGTTTAGTCCCTATACAAATGTATTAATGTATAATCTTTTATAATATGATGTCAAACTCCCCTCATCCCCCAGGACCACAATCATTTTCTGTGCACAGAATAGAGTGTAGATTAAGTAACTAACTAATCAATATCTTTGTTTCTTCAGTTAATGACCCCTTTCATTAGTTACTCAATGTAATCTAAATGCAGATCTAAATACAAAATTACTTTCTCCTAAGAGTATTTCTCTGGAGCTGTCAAAGTATGTCAGTTCTGCAGGAGCCAGGGTTAAATTCAAGGAATTTTTCTCCGTGGCTTGTCTGCACAATGAAACAAAGTGAATGCTACAATTACCCTCTTTTAAAATGAATTGCCGACATACAGACATAGAAGCAAAAACCATGAAACGTTCCAAACAATTATCAGTGCCAAACTTGAGAAACACAGGACATGATTTTTCTTCAATATTTTCGAGGCTGTAGTCCTGCATTTTCCTAGCTCTATTAGATTTATGCCTAGCAAATGATGAGAATTTATAAAAATCTACTTATCAAACAAGCATTAAATTTTGTTATATAATTTTAAAAGTTCCTCTTTCCAACATCTATCCAGGGCTGCTTATGTCTATGTATAGAAACTGGATAGAAATATCCTTGAATAGAAATTGTCTAAGGATATTGTTCAAAGTGAACCAATATGGCTAGCAAAACGTGGAGATATAAAGGTAAGATTGTTAAACTCATATATAGAGATATGGATACATTCACATTCCAAAATTAATTTTGAATCCTAATGATAAAAAGTACATTTTGTAATTGTAAATTTCAGTATCTTCATGATTTCAAAAGAGTATAGAACAATGGAAGAAGACTGCTCAAATGAATAGTTGGTTGATGTTAGGTCTCTAATTATTTGATTTAGCTGAATACATAAATAAGCATGTTGCTAAGGAACCCTTCCACAGTCAACAAGAACTATTCCCATAATTATAGCCTTTGTGGTAGCTGAAGCTGTAAGAAAAGTTACATAAGGAATTTAATCTGTCTCCTCATTTTATATGAGCATAATTATCTAAAAATATATCTCCTGAGGCTAAATATTTCCAGAATGATTTTAAGCAAAAGGTCAGTATTTTTCACTACTTTTTAAGGAAAATGTTCCACATCCACTACTACTTCATCTTTAAATTTCTGGAAAGGTGAAGTTATGGAAGAAAAAGTCATAATATTTAATGCTTGCAAAAGCAGCAGTGAATTTCACCTCATAAATTGGACCAGGTCCTACATGATACAGACTCTCACTGAACAAAGCAGTCCTTCAGCCAGTGTAACTTACGTAGTTCACACGAAAAGTTTTTCAGAAGCAAACAAATAGTGTAGATGAATCTGGACCACCATTCTCTTCTCTAGGTAGAACTATATTGACAGAATAGAAGCTGCACATTCCTCAGGTAAACACTGAAACTATACTGCTCCAAGTGAGGTTAATAACTCATTCTTGTTCCAGATAAAACATGCATAGCAAAGCAAAATGCCTCAAAAGGCCATCAAGTGACTTCAGATTGAATTGTGTAAGACACTTGTGATGCAGCCATTTTCAAAACATCCTCCTCTTCCTCGCTTCAGTTGCTCCTTTTCTTAGGTATGCCCCTTACTTGACAATACAATTAATCCAGATTAACACACCCCTTCAAATAAAAGGCTTTCCACATTCACCTTGTGACTTCCCACATCAGCTTTGTCTTCGGATAATAACCCATTATAATAACCCATTATAATATTATATATATATTATAATATATAATAATGGCTATTATAATAACCCATTACTGCGTAAAGAAAACTAGCACCAAATGAGTCGTGTTCCCTCCATTGCCTGTCCTCTTTGGAGACAGACACACTTCACTCATAAGCTACTTAATAATTTCTGTGGAGTATGAAGCTCCATACCATAGCAAAACAATTATGAAAATTATAGAAACAACTACCTTTTTTCTTTTCTTTTTTTTTTTTCATTTTAAATTAGAAGCAGCAGAAACCTGTTGAAATTAAGTTCCAGGGTGTCCCCATTATTCACATATTAATGTTAAGGAAAAATTTTTTTGTTGCCTTTTGTGGTAAAGGAGAGTAAAGCAGGGCAGAGGCTGCCTCTTTTCCTCCTCATGCATCCTTGGTATCTCTGAACAGAACTCAGAGGTGAAAAAAGTAGTTCTGGTATCCAGCTGGCAGAAGTGTCATCACATTGACCTTAACAGATACGGCCAGCTGATTTGTAAACAACATAAGGATCCTTCTTCCGATTTAAATCTGGCAGTGGACACTTGGAAATACACCTATTGGTCCCTTGAAAGACTGCTCAGCAAACTGAACTCACCAAGACACTTTTCTTTTCTGCCTGTATCTGTTCGGCTAGACAAAACACCACAGAGCAACTTTGCTGTGCTGTAAGGACTGCAGTCCTTGCCCAAATCAAGGACAAGCTGTAATAGATTTATTAGGCTTACAATATTGTATTACCTGAATCTGTGATTTTTAAAAAGTTTGTTATAATATTTTATTTTACTATAATTAGAAATAATTTTAACCTCCATATTCTGTTGCTGCTTACTATTATGCAAGTAAATTTGGACTTATTGTATCTATCAAAAGAAATTAAAATTAGTTTAAAACGAACTCTTGGTCAGTAATACTGCAAATACAAATAATGAAACCATTAACACTTTTTACTATCTATTTCTTAATGGACTGTGATTTGTAATTCCCATTTCTAGAACTGACTTGTTGACATACACATCATAGGCTTTTGCAAATGTAGGATTGGCTATGCTCATAGCTATACACTGTAAACAACACAAGCAGTTAATGACTTTTTAGGGTGACATTGCTGTTCTTGCTTGTATTTTTTTTTAGTTCATCCTCTGTCAAATCCGATAAAGAACTGGCAAGTATGATATGCTTTGGGAATTATAACTTTGGCAAACTACATGTCCTAACAAAATCATTTGTAGAATTTAACTGCTTCTCTGCCAGAATTCAGCTTTTCTTTTTTCTTGTTTTCAAATGAGATCTTATGCAAAAAATGGCTTCCACATTTCATATACAATTCTGTTCTTAAGATCAATCTCTCACAATTTTCTTTTTTGTTTTTACAACATCCTTAATTTTATAACCAAAGTATAATAAACAATTTGTTACTTCTTTTAGTAAAGTCAGAAGAAACAAAGGTTAATAATACAAAAATCCCCTGCTCCCTTGCCTTTTTATATTTTACAGTGTAAATATGTCCCAGTAGGGGAAAGGTAAAAAAAAAAATTAAAAAAAAACAAAAAAACAAACAAAAACTTACTGCACTTTTTTTTTTTTCATTCCAGATGCAGCACACAACAAGAACTTAGTAGGAGTTTGCCTACTCCTATTCAATCTTCTACTGAAGTGTCCTTTACAACCATAAAATCTTTTCCTCTTACCTCCAAAACCTCTGTAACATGCAATAAATATCACATAGTCACACATGGGAGCTGAATAAATAAGTGAATGCAATGCTAGTGAAAGACATCATTGTATACAAACTTACTCAGCTACAATAATTGTCCCAACCTTTATCAAACCGTGAGAAAAGTTCCTGAGCCAGTCCTACACTGCAGACCACACCATAGTCCTCTCACTGGCAGTTGTAGCTTTCATACTTAACTGTTTGTGGTCCTGAAGAAGACAATGAAGGTTTCCAGGCAAACAACTTACTGTAAGCCACAGGTTATGAGTTACCGATCTACAGTGTAGCAGACCACCAAAGTGGCCATTGGCCTCATCTTGACAGATTGGGTACATTAAGGAATGGGAGCTATGTCACCCCGATAGACAAAATAGCTGACTCTGCAAGATTCATGCACTTCTCTGGAAGCTATCTGTTCTGGTAATAAATAATTTCAGAGATGCTATATAACCGGCAAACCAGGTATGGTGGATGTTAAGACTCTGCAGTTCTTTCCCTTCCTTAAAGTCACCCACCAGGAGATCTAGCAAGCAGAGAGAGCACAAAGTAATACTGGTGTGGATTGTTCTTTCTCAAATACTGTCTAACAAAGGCAGATATTCCACAGTGGAGACTTCAGGATCTGTTCCTAACTCTAGCCTTGTACAATGTCTTGGTTACTTAATCTGCTACAAGAGATAAATCAGAAAAGCCTAGATTTAGGAATCACAGAGAATTTAATTTTGATTTTTGCAAAATCTTACAAGACCGAAGTGGACCAAAGGAAGAAAACTAGCACACAGTAAGTCAAAGAAGCCAACCTGGGGGCTAGAGGCAAGAGAATTGAGTGCAGGGGGAAAAAAAGTAGATCTATTGCTTTTTTAAAATGCTTTATGCCTGAACATTATGTCACTTCAAACAAAATTTTGGCAAGTAACCCCCAGCTAAAATCTAACAATTACATGAAGGTTAACTGAAATGCGAACGTTCAGTTCTTCCATAACAGTAATGAGCAATAAGCTCAAAATACAAAGGATCTGAATGCTAAGCTTTGTTCTGACAGTGATCCATTGATTTGCAGTCCATAAAATCAAGATAATAAAGTTTTCTTCCACCTACAGAGATAAAGGAATGAATGTGAGCTACTGAAATACCACTGTGATGAGTGCTCTGCAGAGGAGCGTGAAAAAAAATGGACAGTTACAGTAATCCAGGTTCTTTCAGTAAGAATTAAAAGAACAAATATATCGCATTTCTCTAGATACCATCCATTACGTACAATGACAAAGGCAGTTGCCTGCTGAAAAAAAGACCCTGGGGTAATCAAATTAAAGATATTGGTACAAAGCAAATATTCAAGGAAGCAAAGCACAGCTGACCATGCAATTAGGTTACTGAATATTTTCTTTTATACTTGATTCTGAAACACAATGATGTTGTATCCAGATTCTAGTCCAAGTAATCAGTGATGGACTCCGATTCTCTGCACAAAGGAGCAAATACCTTCTCAAAAGTAAATGCTTATGGTTAATATTCCTCAGTCTAGTATGCAGGAGCTTATTTTATCACACTCTGAATTTAGTTTTCAAGAGCAATCTTAATTTTTTTACAGCAAGTCTTCTTTGCTTTTCAGTTAAATCAGATGTTAGTAGGATAATTAGGAAGACAAAAATTACATCAAAACTTTGCCTAGTTCAGCTATTTCACATAAATTTAAATTCAACTACTTGCCATATGAATTAATAAAATAAAAAAATTGATGTGCTTGCATCTATGATGTTTAGGAGTATACATACATATCTTTTTATTCCATTTGGATATTATTCATTTTAGCATTAAAAAAATCTTCATTATACCTTCGCAGTTACCATGTTCTATTTAACTACATCAAAATACTGTTCTCAGTCTGTATTTGACATCAGCCAAAATGCTGTCAGCTGGTGTTGCAAATCCAGATGTAAGCAAGAATCTGGTCAGCTTTGCTCCAATTGTATTTATATAGTAGTTATTTGTTTGGCTTTTATGGTTTATAAATATTGTGGTTTATATAAATACAGGCCTTTAAAATGCACGCATTATAAGTGTTGATGGGGATTTTTCTGTTTTATTTTCTCCTAATATCAGAGAAATGAGTATCATACAAAAAAAAGTATCCTCTTTAATAAAATTACATTAAATGCACAACACATTCATGGATACTCTTTTTTATAGAATACAGGGGGAAATTTGTTTCCTCATACAAAATTCTCATTTTGGAATTTATAAAATACTATAAAATTAAAATAACTCACTTTCATGTGTCAAAAGTAATTATTTTTGTAGTTCGAAAAAATTTGCCTTGGGTGACTAATGTCACATGGGTTATATTAAGCTGGGATGTATAATGTAGCATTGTTACAAAAGCCTTATGTTAATATTCACAAACCCTTAGTCTTTCTGTAAGCACATAATGCTGCATTTAATAGAACTTCAGAATTTCACCATGAAATAGTTCTGCTTCCAGTAAAACAATATACATTTTTTCAGATATTGAGTACTGCTTTGTTGCTCAGTTTTACATCAAGCGTGTTTTTATTATGTAGCTCTTCCTCAGCCTGTTTCTCCTTAGAACTTTCTGGATAATCTACACTATATTATAGTAGAGAACACAATGCAATTGATAAAGCAAAATTATTGTATTATCAGCCTGTTTCATCACTAGTATGAACAGTCAGCATTTTAAAATATTACCACACTAATTCAATATCTATTCCTGGAAATGCATTCTCTATGTTTCATATTACCATTTTATTTCATACTGTTAGCTACTGGTAGAATATGGAGTAAGTTACAGATACAAACCAGCTCATTAAATTCCTGTATTTGTTTATACATTAGCATTATACTTACTGAAAAAAAATAACCATAATCCATAAAAATGTCTTCAAAGGACGTGGAGAAATTCTCAGCTGACTTCTGAATTCATGACTGGCATATTCTGCCCTTTGCCCATTTTCGTTATGGGCAGGACTCAGGATAGTGCATACCAGTACACATTAATATTTCAAATTGAAAAGTGAATTCGACTTTTGTATTCTTTCCTATCAGTGGAAATACTTTTCAACTACAGGCAAAAAGTATTTTTGAGCATATGTTAAAACATTTCTCTAAAGCAAATTCCATACTTTAATGAAGAACTTCCCATAAGCTAACATTAGATATCACATACACTTCCCATGGTGCATTTCCACTCTCAATTGCTAGTATTTTCAGCCATTTTCTCTGCAGCAATGTAAATGCCTGAATAGGTTGCTGGGTAGAAGAGATCAAGCATCTAATTTCTTAGGAACTACCATAAGTGGAAAATCTTATACTACTCTCAAAACAAAAACTTCAGCAGTCAAAGCACCAGAAAAAGGCAAAGGTCAGTCAAAAAGCAAGTGTTGCCAACAAGCATCACTAGAACTGAGATTTTGGTTCATGAATTCTCACAAAACTTTATCACTTAAACATTGAAAAGAAAAGAGAAGTAAAGAATTGAAGTACGCATTTAATTTCTTCGTATGCAAAACTGCTTATTTGTATCTCTATTTTAGTCATGGAGCTGGAGGTTGAATTAGTTTGATCGGACTCACACAAGCAAAAGGATAAGTGTTCAGAATAGAAAATGTGCTCACCCTCACTACAATTCATTTTCCCTTCAAAAAACATATGTCACCCCATCCTATTTTCTGACCAAACCATCACTGAATTTCAGGAAAACAGAACAGTATTTAAGAAGCAGAAATTGCAATAAAAGCTTCAAGATTCCAAAACCACACCATTTGAATTTTTCTTTTACAGTGGCCATGCAGTGAGCAGCCATGAGACAACCTGGAGGATTTGTATTAGCAATGCTTTTAGCCATTTTAACAGTCCCACTCATGTCAATGACAGGCATTAACTTCATGATCACTCTGTTTGCTGCATTGTAATGCTGTAGTCTTACGTGCAAATCTCGGGTGTTAGCTCGGATTTACTGCCCTCCTATCCCACTACGCAGACCTAGATCAGTGCTGTGTCCCAGTTCTCTTTGTTTCAAATGTATCTTGCCAGGTCCATACGTTTCTTATTTTTCTTCATTTTCCTTGCCATTCCTATTTTTTTCTCTCTGCTCTCCATTCCAACTGTTTCATCTCCTTTTCTTTACTAGGGTGCCAGAAAAGTCAAAGACTGACTCTGCTGTGTGACCCTGCCTCATCACGTTGGCAGATATTTTCTGACTATCTCATTATCCATATATTTCATAGCATTGGATCATGCTATCACCGTTATTAAGAAATAACTTGCCAAATATTTCAACACCAAAATACCATGGAAATGAATCCGCCATGAAGAGACTGTGAACTAACCAACATAATTTTTTTCCCCATGATATAAAAGTTCCAAGTTTTTCAACGCCAGGATACAGTCCTAACTTAGTTTCTTTTGCAAATGCAAATACTTTGCTTGAGAAAAAGTTATCCTGTGAAGAATGATATTTTTTTTTAAATTCAGTTAGGTCACTGTATTCTTTTTTCCCCTCCCCTGTTTCTATGTTTGCTAAGAAATACAATTATTTATGAAAGAAAAAATAAAATCATCTTAAATAGCGTTACACATTTTACCACAGAGCTATTACATTAAAAGTCTGTTTGCTTAAGGGCAATGTTTAAACCAAGATTAGCAGAGGAAAACAAACAAAACAAACAAAAACTCACCCAGAAGATAGAAAAGACTAAAGATTAGACGCAGAAATACGTTCAGATAAAAGGTGGTTAATCCCAAAGACTTGAGTTATAGAGGATTATGGGGCTCCTGTAGGGCAGATGTTTGTTTACTGATGTCACAGAACATAAAAAGCGAACAGAGAAGGAAAATGCATAATTTTTCACCAACCACAGATTTTCAACATCCTAGACACAACTAGTAATAAAGGCAGTCTTCAAAACCATTCAGCAAATTCTGGTTTGTCTGCAGACTTTGTAAAGGCACTAATGGAGTCTTGTTTTCTCAGTTTCCAGTTATATTCCCCAACTTTTTTCCATTGTTTATAATTGTTATACTGCAACTGTGTGGCAAACCTTTACAGTTTGCATTCATAAAGAAAATCATTAACATTCAAACAAATTATAGGATACAAAGAAGGTCACAACTAACAAATTGCCCTTTTAAGCTCACCTCAGTACATGGGTACTACATTATAATGACTGTATTCACCTGTCCTTTTGATTCTTAAAAAATGACGACTTGTGCTGTTCTCCTTGCTGTCTTAGGAGAGCATCCTATCCCAAACAAACACTTTCTGCAAATGTGAGTAATGTCAAACAAAAGATAAAAATGTATAGGTTGTTTATTAGTAAGTTGAATCAATAAAATAGTTGTGAAAAATAAAAGCCCCTGTAATTGTAAGTATTTATAATGCAAAATAAATTCTAGGACAGAAAACTGGAAGATTAATTTAGATTAAACACAATATTTCATTGTCACTTGGACTGACTATAGTATTAAAAATTCAAAATCTGCAATCACATTACCTCAGCTTTATCATACTTAGGGATTTTTTATGTCGAAACAGTGTATTATTATTTTCTAATTGAAGTATCTGGCTAAAACCAAACATTACCTACCTTTTTTTCTTCTAGAATTTATTTCAATTGTGAGCATTTTATTCCATGAGGAATGTAAATCAAAGAAGTAGAACATATGCCATATGAACTCTTTTTAACTGTATTACAATCCCACATTGTATCATGCCACAAATCAAGTTATATGACACAACCTACTTCAGAAAAAAGAATGTAGATTACATGATTTTTTTTACTGCTTAGTCATATGTGTGATGCTATAAAAAGAAGTAATCCTTACAACCTTCTTATCAGAGAGATATTTTAACCCTGGACTTCAAAAGTGCATCTCGTATCCACCATCAGCTTGAATTTCCCTGTACTAAATGTTACTTTTCCACAATACACTTCTCAAATTACATCTGTGATGGTACTTTTTTTTCTCAATATTCTCATAAAAAGAAACTGTCAAGAAATTGTTGAAATAACTCACCAGGGCCCTCTTATGGGTATGTTTGTATAAATGTAATTCAAACGTTTTCTCTTACAAATAACAACAATGTACTTGAAAAGAAGGTTAAAAATTTCAGTCAAAGATAATAGCTTTAGAAAAACATTGCGGTTTGGGCACAGATGCAATTAACAATTATTATTTTTTCATGGCAAAGGTAAAAGTTCTTTACTTAGCCAGATCTGGAAAGGGATTTGAGAACAGAATCTGGCATGCCATTTTGTTATCATTTGCTTAAAGTTTTATCAATCAATTTTTATCAATCAATCAGATAAGGTTCTTTCCTTTTAAAGGAAATAATTAGAGTTTTTTTAGAGGCAACAAATATTTCATTCAAAATTGTGGCTCCCTGAAATAAATTGTTTTGATTTTCAAGACTTTTTCAAAATAAAATTTAGGAAAAAATAAACACTGTCCTTGGAAGTGTGCAAGCAAGCAGAATACTTCCTTCTTGATTTCTCTCTTAAAGACATTAAACACAATAGAGTCTAGGTATTATATGGATCCTCTATAGAAATGTGCACCTGCTATTCAGATATTTAAATATTTTTCTATTAAAAACAATAGGTTTTCCTCCACTCATGCTTGTGGCCAATATTATAATTTTCCACAATCTTCAGTTTTATGTTGTTTTACTCAAGAAGAAGATTTCTTAAGAAATTTGAGTCAAATAATAACACTTTCACAAACTGTATTACTGCCATAGACATCTTGGATTGGTTTCTAGTACAAAAATTTTGGCCGTGAGCTTTGATCTTTGCAAGAAAGTGGCTGAGCATTTGCATTTCTTAAAATAGGTTAACTTGAAGGTGCTTAGATCAACTGGATTCATTTTTATAATTAAAACATAAATCCTCATTCTAACTGATGCATGAGAGCTTTCCTACTAAATTCAGGGGAATCAAATATTTTGAGCAGATGAAGTCAACAGAAAATAATCTCAATCTAAATCTTTGCATAAGATCTTCATAAATCTTGAAATTTGAAGTATAAATATATTTTTAAATAAAATGTAGGAAACATACTTTCTTACATTAGATTTGGGCAGTTCATAATCAGTGATGATGCCACTCTCAACATTTAGAATGAAACCTGACTACAATTAAGACTGTATGAAAACTCCCGCTGACTGCAGAGGAGTCCAATTTCACTACTGCAGAGCAATTCAGAGATACTATTGCCAACAGGGATCTGCAACTCTCCTCTTATCATCCTGGAAACAAACCCTTTGCTTTTAGACTGCTTTACTCACCATTACTGAATGCCACAGCTGTTCCCACTGCTTAGCTATATAGGCCAGACCAGAAACCTGTGAGGTGCTTGACTGAGTCTGAAACAGCCTTCAGGAACATGGTCACAGCCGCTATTACATTTTCACTCTTCACCATGTTCAGTTTTCTCTTCTGTCATTTTCTTGACTTCTATATAAGCACTTGTAAAACCATCCAGCTTTGAACTGACTTCATGCTATCACTGTCTCCATAACCAATATGAGAACCTCAGATATAATAACCAAGTGTCCCAACTGATAACAAAAGGAAAGGAGGAGAAAAGGCAAGGCAATAAGTTTAACTCCAAACTAAAGTCTAAAGATTAAAGCCTACCCATTCTCAAACAATATGGTTACACAATCTTCTACCTACTGTACCGATCAAAGCAATCATCAATGGTAAAAGACTTTCCCCATTTCTTTATTGGCTCTATTCCTTTTTTCATTAGTACCATGTTCATAAAATTGAAGAAATAACATAAGTAAATGATCCGAAACATCTCATTTCAATCTCATTTCATTTCCTCTCATTTTCTCCAGGAACAACAATTAACACCTCTGAGAGTCCCTTTAACTGGAGAGCTGTTGATTATTTAAGTTTCGCATTCCAGTTATTTCCTTTTTTGTCTGATTGCTTGTAGGTGTTACAGATGTCAATAGCAATAACAGAAAGAATTGTTTTTCCTCTGAAAGAAAACCCTTTGTCAAAGCCCCACAAACCATAATGAACTGATCCGCTGT
This sequence comes from Galbula dea, assembly GCA_013399015.1. Taxonomy (NCBI): domain Eukaryota; kingdom Metazoa; phylum Chordata; class Aves; order Piciformes; family Galbulidae; genus Galbula; species Galbula dea. The sequence continues at coordinate 1,987,252 of VWZX01009229.1, forward strand.
GGCAACAGTGAAAGTAGCATAGGACCTATCCACGTATTATTCCCATCCCAATACAGGTATCATCTACAGAGTCAAAATGAGCAAGGTCGATATGTTGGTTTAGGTTATGATCTGATAAACTTAATTATAAGGACATCTACTCACACTTTAATCCACTCTAACCTGCAGGAGGCTAGCAGTATTAGCAGATACACACAGAATCAAGGCAAAGTTTCTCAACCTTCTAGACAAAACTGAATTTTTCTGCACTGAGGGCTAGTGATGTGACATGGTAATGGTCAGGGAGGCAGAAGGGATGGACGTGAAGATGAGAGTGAGAGTACATTCAGAGACAGGTTTGCTGTTCCTGCTTTCTCCAGGCTGTGCCTGTCCCAGCAGCTTGAGGAGATCGCTCAGCTCTTCCTCTCTCTAGCAGTAACCACTGCACCAAATACTAACCTCTCGTGCAGCAGAAAGAGCAAGCTCAGCAAGCAAAATGATCAACTGAGCAATTTCACCAACCCTGATTATCCTGGGCTGCTGCCTACTTAGATTAGTCCTGAAACCCACCAAGGACATTATCTACACAGTCAGCTGGAAAGTCCTACACGCTTACTTCTACCACCTCTGGCACAGATGCACGAACAAGCCTTCCGTTGGAAAGGGCATAATTGTATTTATGTAAACCATGGTCACACTAGAAAAACCAGCCACTCTGCTGAGCTTATTATCAGACACTTACACGTGGACATTGCTGTTGAACCAGGGTTGGCAGTTGTCTCTCTAGTTCACAGTACAGAAGCAGCCAGCACTTAGCTTTGTTGTTATGTTCAAGTGCTAATTTTGTCCATTTGCACCTTGTTCACGATTCAAGCCAATCCAGGTAACAGAATACATCAGTCTCAGAGAAAATCCTGTTCTTTTAGCAAACCTGAAATACTTGCTGACACATTTACCTTAATAGTCTCAATATGTTAATTATACATTAAAAGACCTTGCAGAGTATGTGATGCCAAGTTTATCCATAGTTTTCTAAACTCTTGGTTTTGCTTTGGTTCATTGCAAGTACTTTAGGGTAGACAATATCTTTACAAAGCTTTTCAAACTCTGCTCCTTCAGGCTGTTGTTACCGGCTACATCAGAAAAATGGCAACTGCTCACACTTTCAGGAAGGTGTGTATATTCAGCAAAATACTTCCTTGGCATCAACCTGCAACAGGGCCCCCTCTGCCATCAAAACCTTAGATTTCAGCTCACGAGCTGGCAAAAGACTTTTTTCTGTTTCTCAACCCATCCCACCAGGAAGTAGGTTGGGGGGGGCACAAGAAGTTGGGAGGTGATACAGCTGGAACAGCTGACTCCGACCTCAAAGGTATATCCCATACCATAACATCATGCTCAGCATTAAAAGCTGTGAAGGAAATAAAAAATCTGAAAGAACACAAATTCTTCAGCAGTCCAGAGCAAAAAAATACTTCAACAAATGCCTTAATCAGGAAATGTATGCTGAAATCTAGCTCTCTTGTTTTCTTGCTTTGATTCATGGCTTTCAGTTTCATAAAATCTTTTCCCCTTTATAAATATTGGCTGAACATCTTAAGTAAAATTATTACACCTTTTAGATTTACATATAGTAAAATATAAATTATACCAAACCAGTTACAAATTAAATAATTTCAAGTAAATTTCTATTTTTCAATTATAAAATAAATCTTTAATGAATAATTCGTTCAGTCTGACTTTAGAATCCATATTTTCTCTCCCTATTATTTTTTTAATTAATTTTAAATTCACTAAGCATATTTTTCTAATAAAATGAATAACTAAATTATAGCATCATACAACATATTCTTTATCACTGGAATGATAATGATAGACATAACCATTATCCTCTGATTTCCTGGAACTTCATTTTGAATGGCAGGAAAGTACTTAATCTCAATGTAACTGGGTTTGAAATTCTCTTCCAATAAAACTTATTCTCTTTTCTGTAGATCTTTTTAGATATTTTTTAATTTAATTTTAATATTTTTGTTTAAATACTAATAATTCATCTACAGGTTTCTTAGCTCACAACATCTAAATGACTATACTGAAAACCTATAGCAGATCAACCAGTTCATAACACAGCACATAACAAAGCATATTCTCAAACAGAAATGGCATTCTTTCATTAAAAGACAATATTATATTCTTTGCTTATGTCTTCAGATCTTTTAATTTCAAAACTCCTCATATTAAAAGGTGAAAAACATCTAGCTAATCTCCAAAGCAGAGCAATTAGGAGATCTTTTTAGGGATTGAATTAAAAATATTTAATTGGTTTTGTTAGGCCGAGTCCTCATAATGATTAATGAGGATGCATCCAAACTCAATAAGACAAAGTTTTGCCCTTTGCAGCAAGTTTAGTAGCCCAGATTACATACATGTGTGAATATTACTGTTTCTTGTGCTGCACAGTTTTGGGAAGATGCAGAAACTTATACTTTATGATTAATACCACTAACTGTACTAGGATGTTATACTATTCATAAAATTAAGCCTCTGTATCTTTCAAGATGAAGGTTTAAAACACATGCAAGGATGGTTGAATGTCTGGAATCTAAATCCTCATCTTAAATGACAACAGAAATCATCTACTGAAATGAACTACTAAGGCACATCGTAGATTCTCATCTATGCTTCACATAGACATTGGATGTCTTTCAAGAAATGCCCTTTGATCAAAAACAAGATGTTCTTCAGTCATATAAGTTATTGAGCTCAGTAACAAATTAAAAGCATGACGCTAAATGGACTGTGATAAATAGCAGGCTGTATTAGATGTTGTAATAGTAATTATTCATTTTAAATTCTGCAAAGCTATAAAAATGGTTTAGAAAAAACAGCAGAAATACTACACAAGCAATAAAGCTGAGCTTTCCTACTCAATAAAGTATTGTCAGTTGACCAAGTTAGACTCTAGACAGCAATATGTTAGTTCTATTGCAATAGTACCTAAAAGCAGCAGTCAAGGATTAGGGCTCTCTTGAGTATGCCTCAGCCTGTAATGTGGAAATGCGGCTACTATTTTATGCTTATGTTTTCATCATAAATAGTTCACAAGCACATGATCTGATCAGGCCGCCTAGTTCAGTAAAATCTGCTTTATTTTTACAAGGAATATAATAGTCAAAGCATTTGGTGGATTAGGCAACATAATACCAAATTTAAACCTCTAACAGTCTGGCAAGATCCCTAGCCTTGAAAAAGACCTACTATGTACTCCTAAGCCATAAAAGCATGCTTAGCTAGCCATATGACGAGAAAGTTTTGAGGCAGCATAGAAATGAAAATGCCAGGTACTTGATATAAACTTGCGGAAACATATTTCTGCACCACATCGAGCCTTACCTAACAAAGCATAAATTGGAGAGGCAAAAGCACATTTACCTTTCTAAGAAACACTAGGACATCACATGCTACTTAACACAGTGTAATCACAGCTGGGCAACTGTTAGTCTACAGATGTATGCACCATTAATCACACTGAGATCCTGCCTGCCCTGTTCCCCAAGAAAGGAGAGCCTTAGGGAGCTGTTGTATATGTAACTTCAGTTACATATTAAATAAACAAACATGATGAGTGAAGATCTACAAATGAATACAGATCCGAAGCCTAAAATGTTGAAGAAAATGTAAATCCATCAATTTATCTACTACAATTGAATTGAGTTCCCTTGTGCCATTCACTATTAGACAATCCATTTCAAAATTATTTACAACCCTTCTTGACAAATATGATTAGAAAAGATTTGCCAACTGTACAAGCTGTTCTCATACAAAGATAAATCTTTAATAACTTCCACTCTCGCAGCAACAGTTTTCAGAAGGAAGTTAGAGGGGAAAAAAATCCAGCTAGAAGGATCTAAAGAACAACAAATACTCAGAAAACTATACGGAAACAAAAAAGAAGAATGATGTAATATATTAAAAAACTAGGAAGATTTTGAAATTTGTTTTACAGAATGCAGTATCTGAAATTCTGCTTTGTTAGCTTGCTGATGCCACTGCTATAATCTGATAAGAACCACGTCACAGCAAACACGAGTTTCTATTGCCATAGAAATAACTTAATGCTATTTATTACTTCTGTATCAGAGGAGGACTGTAGGAATTTATTCCAAGAACAATATTTTTACAAGTCAAAATAAATTATAGAAACGGGTTTAGCTCAATTGCAGAAAGTACTTATTGTCCAGGTTTCAGCTGGGATAAGGCTAATTTTTTGCATCTTTAACATATTATAATTCTCCCCAGCCAACATAAGGAGTAGCTCAGTTGAGGCAAGGTTCCATAATTATCTGTTCCCAAGGAACAAAATATTTACACAGCTTTGGCTGAAAAAAACCTGCTTTTTAAAAGTGTATTACAGTAATTTTTTTAATAAAACAAGAATTTAATATAAAGCTCTCACTCAAGTCTCTAATTATTTGGTATAACTGTTAAAAATGTCTTGGTTTTGGAGAATATTTCAACTTGTCAGAAAGGATCTACCATCAACTGTGCAGGCAGAGGGAGAAGTGTTTTACTTCTCTTGAAGCATTACGGGTGAACTAATCTCATTTTTCTCTGCACTTTTCTTCCTTCTTCAACCTTGGCTTCCCCTTGAGCAAGAAGCATTTTGAACATTCCAACATTTCCTAATATGAAGAAAACATATAGTAGGGTCTGGAATCACGTAAAGGAAACACTTGTTCAAGACTGCTAAGGAAATGGAGCCTTCCAAGAGCGTAGAAACCCTATTGTAGAAACCATGGACAAAGTGTTCCATTCAGAAAACAAATTACATAGTCTGTCTTTTGTGCTCCTGTATTGTCTTTGTGCAGAGTAGCTACAGAGGAAATCCTCCGGTGTCTGTCAGTACCCAGGAGAAAACTAGTTAATAATTCCTTAGTCCCTATATATTGTGGTTATACACAGGAGCAGCAGCAAGTTCAGTAGAGTCATATATATTAGCATCTGAATACTAACAATTCTCTCCTAAGCCTATGTAATCTGTGATTTCTGTTCAGAGGTTTACAGTGCAGTTGACTTTGCCAGATTTCACCACAACATCAAATGTACACCCCTGGAATGAAGGTGATGCACTACCTCAAATTAGTATCTTAAGTGTTTTAACATGGACAAAAGATGACATTTTCCGCTACACTCACCCTTCAAAATGGTTGAGTTACTTTTTCTGAACTGTTATAGTTTGGTTTTTTATAAATTAGCCTGCAGCACAAATCCATCAAGCAAAACTGCAGCACAAACAGCCAAGTCTCACTGAGATAGAAACTAAAGATAAACCATTCTGCAAGTAGGAAGTTTGCAACTGTTATCTGTAATTAGCAACTAAATTATATACTTACAGTGTACTGGCATTGTACTTCTTAAAGCACATTTTACTGTTTTCAATATACTTCTGCTCCAGTCAGCTCTGTAAAATGCACAGTGATGTACATCTTTGCAGTCACTGGTGGTGGTTGCCTTCACAGGATTTCACACTCACAGTATACAAATATAAATGGCTCATTGAGGTAAGAAACAGTGTACAAGCTGTTGACTAAGCAACTGTGTTGTGACTGAATTCATATGCACACTAGGACATTAGCACTTTTGAAAAATAAAGCTTTTATCTTCCACTGAAGTGTATATTGTCTAGTCATATATCTACAGTGAAGTGAACACAACGAAGGTGTAAATGTGAATACTAGCAAATCTGAATGGTAGTGTTTTACGTCCACTTTTCCGTCACTTTGCACAGGTAAAAAGGAAGCAGAGTAGAAGAAAATCAGGTTCACAGAATGCTGAATGGGAATAATGTCAAGATTCTTGTATATCTATACAATTCTGTGGAACTGTATGGGATTCTGTTGCATTCCATTCTATTCTACTGTATTCCATTCTATTCTACTGTATTCTATTCTTAATGCATTTTTTCCTTTCTTATAGAATACTATTAGTGAAAAAAGTAAAGGCACTGAGCATACAATACATTTTTCTGTTACAAAAGTTTGCCTTAACCATACATCTTTGTGAACCTAACCTATAGCAGTAACAGAAAGTATTACCATTTTTACAGATTTCTTTTTTGTAATCTTACAAAGGTGCAATAACAGATTCCTATTTTCTCAAGTTTACTTCTTAGAGAAGTCATCTTCTTCCAGAAGCTAGGGCTGAAGAGCCACTTATCTCACAGGGTATCTGTACACCAGCAGCCAGCCTCTGTAGCAATGAGGACATAGGCATAGCAGCTCAGCACACACTCATCACGTGAATATTTACCCTGGGTCTCAGCAGTTAGCATTCTCTGCAGCTCCAGCACCATCAGTACTTTTACTGCCCTCAAAACCAATTCTTATCTGTTAACATGAGCTGCAGTCATGCTTTAGACTGCAGTGCAGCCCTATCTTTAGATGAGATGTGTTTTCAATTTTAGGAAAATAGGAATTCCAAGAGGCTCTCACCTACTCTATCACCTCTTAAGCTGTCACATGCATCACCCTTTATAATTTGCATTTTTGTCTATGATGTTGCAATGTTGAAAGTCATACTGTTATTTACTGTTTAATGGAAATGTGGTTTATCAGATTTATTCTAACGGCTCATTGTCACTGAACATGGCTGTCTCATTCTTCTTCTCCATGCTGCTCCCAGAAGCACGTCTACATTTTCATGAGAGTTACAGTGCAAAATTCCACAGCAACTCTTCAGCTTATTAAAGTGAAAGAAAAGTGTTCATTTGTTGTAGCAGTTTAGTTTTGTACTAGTGTAGTGACCTAAACTGACTCGCCAAAAGTCAGGTAAATATTGGATTTGGTCCAGATCAGCAAGCATGACAGAGGATGAGGAATGGGGCTTTCATTCAAGAGGGCAATGAGCTGCTGACTCAACCCAGCTCGCCTTACTGAATCATGCTGCAAGATAAAACCTGGTGATCCCTGCTCACTGCTTAAAGTGAGACAGTAGAACTCAGTGCCTTCTCAGCTTTTAATGAGGATTTTATATTGGTTCAGCCACTCTATTGGCCTTAATTTCCACAATAATTATATACTTTAACAATGAAATTCCTGGTTTTGAATGGATTTGTCTTTTCTTGCAACATCACATACACTAAACAAGTAGAAGAAAACCAACTGCAGCTAGCCTTAGTTATACTAAATTACATCTATGAAGATTTCAACTACTGACCAGTCTTGGCTTTTGTAAAGGATTATAGTGATTGATATGAGGCAATGGATTATTTATGTCTAAAAACAAGGAACTTTAAGCCTCACAAATATATTTTCTACTCTGAAGATAATATATCAGCCTTTTAAATCGTTCTCAGATGATGAGAAAAAAAAATATTGCATGCAGTCACTTCTTAGATGAGGCATCATGTAGTATCTAGACACTCCACAAAGTGTGTCCCAAGCCAACCCTTTCCTTGTTATTACAGCTGTATATAGAAATGGCATATAAACATGCGTAACAGTAGTTGTGGAGATGTGATGAAAACTTTTGATTCTTATTTAGATTATGTAACTAATGTCCATATATTTCCATTTTCCAAGTAAACAGATTATATAACTACATCCCTAAAAGACATTAATAATCTAAATGTTCAGAAAGGCTGAAAGTATAAACATTGAAAGTACTTCTTAAAAAAATGTTTCTCTAGAATACCATTGATCTGAGTACATACAGTTCATAAGAATTGCTACCTTCAATCTGGTCTAAACTTCAGTGTGACACAGGTATTTTTTATGTATGTATTCACTCAGTTAATCTGTCTTTACACATCTCAAAAGAACATCTAAACAGAGAATAAAGAGAAGACTGCTGCATGAATACAGGCTACTAATTTCACTTTACTATTGAAACAGATGAGAAATAAACCAGAACCTGCATTACCACACACCCTTCATTCACAAGCTACATCCCCCCGCTGATAAAGGCTACTCAAACTTTCCTTTGCTTCGTCAATTCATTGTCTAAATTACATGGCTTCAAACAAAGAGAAAACAAAAACAAGAAAATGATAAAAATCAAAAAAAACCTCCAAACAAACAAATTAAAAAAAACCACACAGTAAAAGGAAAAAGCAGCACTGAATAATGTAAAGATTGTGATGAGTTATACAAAGCACGAGAAGGCTGCTGTCAAGGTAATGGCAATCTTGCCACAAGGAACTCAGTCAAATTTTTATGTGCTCTCTCTCTCTCCATTTCCCCCCTCTCTTTCATCCAGTAGTGTTTCTTTTAACATATGCTCAAACATAGTCATCTTCTAATTAGGACCAAAAGACTTCAGACTTGCTTTGTCCTCAACAAATCCAGTCATTCTAAGATGTAACTATTTTGACAGTACGCGATACATTTTGCAGGAAATGTTTTCAGGAACAAATTATAAACTACATTTTTTCAAATGCTTTCACATTTCAAAGTCATGTAAAGAATTTATAACTAAAAAAGTGATGATTTATAGCCAGGGCTAAACATTATTCTTGTTTTCTTGGTGTGACAGTCTTTAACCTTTCCACTACAAATATGATTAGTTCAGAAGAAAAGGCAAAAATGTTAGCATATATGTTGACATACAACTTCACTCCTTTAAGAGATGCAGGTACTTTGTTTCGCAAAGCAAAATCAATTTCTTTATGCATTCTTACAACAGAACCACTGAGAACTAATTTGACAGACTGCATTGTGCTGGTTCTCTTCAGCTAGCCTTAGTTAATATTTTCTCAATTATGAGAAAAGTCATTATAATGAGATCACATTATTACTATCTTAATATTAAATTCCTAATTTTAGGGGCAAAACAGTGGACTATCACAAGAGAAATGTATTCATGATTCTTTGAAGTTAATGAAAGATAACAAAAGTTTCAAAACACATTTATAGGGATTGTAAATATATCTAAAGCAATCACGGTTGGAAAAATAAGGTAGAATTTTCACAAATAAAGCAAAATTCAGTTCCTAAATCACTAATCAGATCCCTAGGCAGGTGGCCTGATTTTCAAAGGCACTTGTCATTCAATAGGTCAATTTTCACTGGTGTGGTAATGGGGAGATGCAGTGTTTGATCCTTTTGAAAAACCTGGCCATCTCCTCAGGGCTCTGTGAAGTGGGGGAAGATTTCTGTATGACTGTAGCTGTGACAGTTCCTGTCCTAAGCTGCCTGGCTAACCCTGCACACTTTCACCATTGCCTTAATCTCAGGTCCAGCTCTGATGTTATTATAGCAGCCACTGAACAGATGTAGTTGAAATTAGAGCCAGATCCATTAAAGGACACAGAAATCAGTACCACTTTACCTAGAAAATGCATGTGAAACACTTCTGTTGCCCAGATTGCGGATTGCAGTGGATGAGGCTTGGATAGGGAGAGAACTGGGAAAAGATAGAAAGGATATGCTTTCCTCTGGCAAACATATTCTTCCAGCTCTCACTTTTGACAATATAAAATTGAATCTCAGGTAGGTTCTGCAACTTACTCCAGGTCTTGGACAGCACACTTGGGAAGGCTTGGGACAACAAAGCTAAAGGACAAAGCATCCTAAGAATCCAATTTTCAGGTGAATGACATACATACAGACCATTATGCTTATTACCCCCTCCACTTCAGTTTCTATACTTCCTTCCTTCTGATTATCCTTTCGTTAATGAACTACACACAGCATAATAATATTTATTTTCACTTAAAATAGAGGGAGCACATAGGAGAAAGTTGAAAAAAGGGAAATAGAAAAATAGAATTCTGACTTTCCAGTCAAACTCTTTATACCTTAGAAACACAATTACTTCACATAAAATGTAAAGGTACCTATGGAAAAAAAAATCTCCTTCTAAATGGGCATTATACTCTATTTTTCAGTTAAACAATAGTAAGAAATTTTGTGTCTCCCTCAAATTTGGCATTTAATAAAACACATCAAACATTACAGTATTTTAAATAACCAATTATTCTCCTAACAACCATTCCAAATTTTGTACTTTGAATTCTAAGATATCTTCAGAGTTAAATGGTGTGGAATTTCAAAACTTCCTGTGTTCAAGTCAAGTGCTGCAGCTCAGTCCTGAAATTCTGCCTTCTAGTATAATTTGTTCCAGAGAAGTTAGACTTTCAGGAACTCTCTAACCTGAATGAAGCGAATTTTAGAAACAATGACCTCATTCTGATCTAATTTAGCTCAGTGCAACTTTGAAGCCAAAGCTGTTGAAGATGTATGAAACTGGAACAAGTAGGATTGAAATAAGGTCCCTTATCTATTAGAGTTTGACAATGAGCCCTCTGTGACGGTATCCCACTTACTGACATCTTTGCTCACACAAGACATGCACTGCTCTTGCAGTAGCACTCAGAAAGTGTGGTTTTGGCTCCTCACACCATGAGCTATCAGGTGCTCTGGTGTGTCCAGAGAAGGGCAACAAAGCTGGTGAAGGGTCTAGAGCACAACAGTTATTAGGAGCATCTGAGGGAACTGGAGGTGCTTTCTCTGGAGAAAATGAGGCTTAGAGGAGACCTTCTCACTCTCTACAGCTACCTGAAAGAAAGTTGTAGTAAGGTAGGTGAGGGTCTCTTTTCCGAGGTAACGATAAGACAAGAGTAAACAGCCTCAAGTTGTGCCAGGGGAGGTTCAGGCTGGATATCAGAAAAAATGTCTTCACCAAAAGGGATGTCAAACATTGGAACAGGCTGTCCAGGAAAGTGACTGACTCACCATCCCTGAAGAAATTTAAAACTTGTAGATGTGGCCCTTAGGGACATAGTTTAGTGGTGGAACTGGATGTACTAGGTTAGCAGTTGGACTCAATGATCTTAAAGGTCTTTTCAAACCTAAATGATTCTATGATTACACGCATATGACCTTTTTGATAACAAAAATGGGCAACCATCTAGCTATCATGTTTTAATAAAAGAAGCAGGAAAGCAAATGTTGAAGACCTGCACCTCTCACAAAACACAGACACATTTGCCTTTTCCACCACAGTCTCCACCCACATCAGATGTCAGCCACCATCTGTGCAAACACACAGCTCTCGCAGTGTGCTCTGAATGTGTGCTTGCAGAATGGTATACATGTATGCCTGAACTGTTTATCACCATCTACTATGTCCTACTTTATATTTAGGGCAAATTAGATCAGTATTTAGAGCTACCACACACCTAGATTTCCTTGAATGAATTTTCTTTTTCCACGTAGAGATGGTCTCTTGCTGGAACCCTGGAGTTTGAGAGACTTGTAAAGACCCCTAAATGTCTGGGGAAGGAGCAGAAGGATTCCTAGATCTAGGGCAGGTCAACTATCTTTTGCTTGTGTTCTCAGTTGCAGTACAACATTCCCAGGAACCACTGTTTTTCCTGAACACGGCTGTGGCAAGTGTCTTCAGACTGGCACTTTGGTGGACTGCAGGTGTGACAGTACCTCCAGAAGGAGTATATGGACAGTGGCACTGTTTAATTTTCTAGCTCTAACTGGAGAGCCCATAGACACACAGAACAAGCCTGTAGCACTCTGCTTCATGCTGACTGACAAATTATGGGAGCCTTTTCAAACATCCTTACAACTTCACTGACAAACGTTTAACTCAAAATGCAAATAAAAAATACTTTAATTTCCTCACAATGTAAAACCCTTAAATTGGACAAGTGATGATGACAGCTTAACCTAACTTGCACACCAAAAATAATATAGCAGCATTTGAACCTTTGTATATTACATAGTTTAGTGTTCTCTTTACTGCAATTAACACCACAACCATTCTTGCTTTATAAGTCTGATTCTCAGAGTCTTGAAACTGAACAAAATATACAGAGATGGTTTTGGAAAGAATCAGTAAATTGAACAATCTCAAATATTCAAAAATAAGTCATTATGATCTTTATGTTTACTTATTGAGGATTAATTCTACTGCCATTTAAAATATACAATTTTATAAAAGCACTGGCATTTCAAGAATTGTTTTTTTCTAACATTTGAAGCAATTTTGTCCTTTCGGTATTAGTAAAAATAGAAATATACCTAATATTTTGGTCCAAAACATAACATATGATCACTTTTTTTTTCCTGTGCAAAATATATTTCCTAACACAGAGAGAGAATTCTTCTATGGACACACAGCCTTGGGCTGTCTGCTGCCCTGATCTCCAGAACTGGCAATAAGCATTGCAAATGCAGATACTGTCTTTGAAGTTTCAGAGGTCTAGTATTCACAGCAAGAGCCAAGGAAAGTCGCTTAGATAACTTGGAAAAAATCTTAGGAGCTCCAGAAAATTTTAAATAGCATGATAAGCAAGAATCGTTCATCCTATGCACAGAAAAAGACAGACTTCGTCTAGTAAATTAGCATTCAGTTATGCCACTAAGAACAGCTTGAACGTGTATGAAGCCCTGCACAAAATTCAATCTGCAAAATATGCCTAATTCTGGTAAAACCTAACTTTCACGTAAACACATTCATAAACTCAGTTATGTCCATTTAACACTGCTGTCATGCATTGCTTTCTGACCTTTTAAAGAACGAACTGGTCTGTCACACCATTCGCTCCTCACCACAGTTCTGTGCTTCTCACTTCACCAAACTTCCTCTTAGCACTTCAGGTCACTGCTGCCAGGCCCACATTCCTTGCTCAGGAATTTCCAGTCTCTCCTTGACAAAGCTGCCAAGCCGCCCTCAGGTCTCCCATCCTCTCTGAATGCCCTTTTCCTAGCCACTCACTGTCTCTCCCAAATAGCTGCTTCTGCTTCTCAGCTGATCTCAGGATCCTCTAACCTACCACTCGGGAAGCTCCAGTTCTCACCTTCTGAGTTATCTTTATCAGATGTTTCCTTCACTTTACCAATCTTCCAAAACTACATAGCAGAAGTTCAGCGTACTTGATCTACTACCTTTGCTCTCTCCTATTCTTCTTCAGTCTGAGTTTCCGTCTCAATCCACTGCTTTCCAGTTGCCAAATGATATTTTATTTTGCAGTTCCTAAATTTCCTCCCCTCGTCTGCTCATCCTCCTGAAGCCACACAGATTCCCATCCCAATATGCCAGTCCTCAGCCTAGTTTACAACCTGAATTTCCTGGTGCAAATACAGTTGCTTTATAAAAACTATGCATTATCTTGAGAATCTAGCTCTTCCCTCCTGCATCTATACAATGCTTCTTCACCATACCTGTGTTTCACATGGCTACTGGGTGCCTGACCGTTGTCTGGGTGTTCATGAGCTTTCTGTGCTCACAGTTTCCCTTGTCTCCCACATAGAGGGGGCAGGAGCATTACAAGGCAATGTTTTCTCTGGCTATTACCAGAAGTATTCAGAAAAATTATTATGCTTTGTCCTTTCTCTGAAAAATACAGTCACATTACATTTTTAAAAACCAAGGGAAAAAATTACCTTAAAGCAGACAGCTACTGAAATGAGACCAAACCCAAATATGTAAAGTCACATGCATTCAGTAATAATGCATGTTTTTCCCAGAGCTCTTAATCCAGCAGCTGCTCCATGACTCCGTCAGACTCAAAATAAAATGGCTATCTTCATTTTGTATGCATATATATGTTCTAACCTTATTGGTTCCTTTTCATTTAGGAGATAAGCTAAAAAAGGCAACATTTCAGCCCTTTTAAGAGCATATGACTATAATTTTTCCTACATTTGCAGATAATTTACAATTTCCAGACTAGTCTCTTAAAACCAATGTCAAGGTCTCGTAAAATAACAGATGTAATTCTGCAAACAGCTGCTCCTACAGCTCAGGCCCAGGACGCTCCTCACAGCTGAGCAGTTGTTAATATTTATTTGCAGATCTGTGAAAAGATATGGGTACTTCACAAGGAAAGAGATGGAGAACAAATTATTCTCTTCCTTTGGAGAACTCATTATTACTGCATCCACATTCTCACCCTAATACTGCCACCCTTCATCACTTGAAGGGAAAAGGTTTTATATTTAGCATTATATCTTTGGCCAAAAAGACTTTGTACGTGGCTTAAAAGGACAGCTGAGAAATCCTCAGATCTGAGGAGTTTTTGAAGGGCAGAGAGTGAGTACTTTGGTGGGAGGAAGAAACCAATTTTTATAGGAGGTGTTAAAAGTAATTAATTGTATTTTATCAATTAAAGAAATAATGTATTGCAGTGCAAGGAAGGCTGATGGAGGTTTATGGGCTGGACTCCTTTTTGGAGTGTTTTGGAGTAAATTGGTGGTATTCATAAAAAGATCAGTTGCTTATAGGGACTCTGAGTGCAGACTGGTTTACACAGCAAAAGAGATTCATGAAAATAAAAAGATAAGGTAGGACTTTATGGATCTACCTGTAGCAGCTGTGAAGGCTGGATCCAGGTGGTGAGAACCCCAGTTCCTCTTCATCCTAGCAGATCTATTCTCTCTTCCCCCAAGCCTAGCAGAAGCCAAATGTTCCCTAATCCACTCAAACAAATACTTTTCTGGAGCTTTCACTCCAGGGATTAAAGAATAGGGGAGAGGTATGAATAAGGCTGAGAATATCATTCAATAACATGACCAGGGCTGCTGAGGCTGGCACCAGCTGGCTCTGGATCCAGGTACAGGTGTTATTCCTGGGATGGCTGCCTGTTCCATCTATGGTCCCTGCCTCACAGCCAGGCATCAAGGGCAGAAATAGGAACCTCCAGCTCAGGCTGGAAGCAGGCACAGTCAGAAGCAGTCAAGACCTCTTCCTCAGTTTAAGCAGCTGCTCTCACCCTTTATGAAATATCAAGGTTGTTCTCCACACTGGTTCCAGTCACAGGTCACCACTGGGCCATGCTGACACTTTACACAGTCTACATCATGAAAACTGCTTACAGTAATTCAGTCATTATTAATAAAACAGAGCATTTTTTTTCCTGTAAAATTTTGCAAGCCTTTCATTCATTTATAAATAATACATGCTCAATTTAGCTTCATTCACAGCTTCAGAAATCATCACGTTATTATTAACTTTTGTTGTCAATAATAATGTGTTCTTTGACAAATACAAAATTAAGTGAAAGCTATATTATATGTCAAATTATGACGACAGAAAATCTAATATTGTTTGTATAGTATGTTTTAACTATGTTTTGTATGTTATGTGCACAGAAAAATGTATTTTTTCCATAAACAGTCTGTATACTATGTTTCCTATGCTGAATTTCATTAAATAAACACTTTGTTACTACTTGCTATATATTGTTTGTGTCTATTTCCCTCAAAGTTGCTACAAAGAACAAAATTGTATCACCCTGAAGTTGATAGAAGTTCTTTCTACTCATCTGGAGGACTAAAGGGATGAAAGTTTCATCACAGTTGTTTCATGTAAGTGCATGTAACAGTCTGCTTTGACCTGGGTGAAATTTCCTTCCATTCTACAGTATCTTGCCCCCTTATTTACCAGACCATGGTTGCTGCTATTGATACATAAAAATTCAGAGTTATTTCAGTAACTCTAATTATCATAGAATCATAGAATGGCTGAGGTTGGAAGGGACCCCAAAGATCATCTAGTTCCAACCCCCCCGTCATAGGCAGGGATGCCAATCACTAGACGAGGTCACCCAGGGCCACATCCAGCCTGGCCTTGAACATCGCCAAGGATGGGGCAGCCACAACCTCTCTGGGCAACCTGTTCCAGTGCCTAACCACCCTCCTGGTAAAGAAATTCCTCCTAATCTCTAACCTAAATTTCCCCTCTTGTAGCTTGTAGCCATTTCCCCTTGTCTTATCACAGTTTGAGAACACAAAAAGTCTCTCCCCTTCTATCCTATAGTCCCCCTTTAGGTACTGGAAGGCAGCTATAAGATTCCCTCGAAGCCTTCTCTTTTTAAGGCTGAACAACACCAACTGTTTCAGCCTTTCCTCATAGGGGAGGTCCTCCAGTCCTTTAATCATCTTTGTGGCCCTCCTCTGGACTCTCTCCAACAGGTCCACATCTTTCTTATGTTGAGGAGCCCAGAACTGAACACAGTACTCCAGGTGGGACCTTACAAGGGCAGAGTAGAGAGGCAGGATCACCTCCCTAGACCTGCTGGTCACACCTTTCCTGATGCAGCCCAGGATGCGGTTGGCTTTCTGGGCTGCGAATATACATTGCTGGCTCATATCCAGCTTTCCATCTACCAAGACCCCCAAGTCCTTCTCTGCATGGCTGCTTCAATGAGTTCCTCACCCAGTCTGTACTCATAGCCAGGATTGCTCCTACCCAAGTGCAGGACCTTACATTTAGATTTATTAAACTATAATTTATTACTTGCTTCAGAACCAATTTGATAACTATATTAATAACAAATAGTAGCAAACTTTCTAACCCTAATCCACAGACCATTCATGGGAATTGGTAAAGGTTCACTAGCATATGAAGAGTAGCTGAAAACTGGTTACAACTATTGTATTTTACACCAACAACATACATGAAAGTAAGCAAACCAATATTATTAATTTGATTCAGTTTAAACTGATAGTCTGCAATGCTTTCATATTTAAGCCATACATTACCTTTGGAGGTAGCTTTTCTTTCTGACAACAGAGTAAATCCAACATCGTAAATCCTAAAAAGCACTAACACCATAGCCCCACAGCAAAAAGAAATACCCTTGGTATAAACCACATCAGCCATCTTAAATTGACTTAAAAACTCAAATGGGTTAACATTATACACACAGGCTTTTCTTCAGATCAGATATTCTTTAACCTGCAGCAACCATCATGAAACTGGCATAAGCTCTATCTCATGTGCTCTGGTTAACTCAACAGGAATGATCCAGATCAAGTATGCACTCATTGTGACCCAGAAGCACAAAATCTGGTATTAATGGACATGAAACCACTGCCTTATATGACAGCCTAGCTTTAGATACTTTTCGGATTTAATTAATTTTTTCAAGACACTTTTTTTTCCCTTACCATATCCAAGTGCTCCTAATACCTATGATGTCCTTTTCCATGTTAATTATTAGATTTAAGTAAATGAAACAAAAAACAACCCCATCAAAACAAACGAGTCGTCTGTGAAGGGCTGTGGATATGTAGTTGCAATCAATTCCAATATGTAAAAAAAATACATACAATGGAATGGAAGCTAAACCACACCTAGATATTGAAGCAGTCAAAAAATTAGAAGTCTTACCTTTTTCACTAACACTTTCACTTTCAATCTCTACATCGTCACAACTCGTATACTCTGGAGTGGAAGCCAATTCTTCTTCTGAGCTACTTAATGAAACCTGGCGCATTTTACCTCCCTTTTTTGTTTTATGGGGCTTTGGTGGTGGAGGTCTGACAGATTCAGACTGGTCTGAGCTGAGTGAATCATTCCGTAACATGGTCTCCATCTTTTCGCGTTTTGTTTTCCGTACAGCAGAACTGGGATCTAAATGGTGTTGTTTCCTTAATGAATCAGAGCGCCTCATGTCTGGTCTTTCCAGAGGAATTGGACTCCTCCTAGGTGTAGGAGGACTATGATTTGTGGTCCTCTGATGATTGGGACTTGGTCCCTGAGCCTCTCGAGTTCTTTCCATAGAATATGAACGTTGATTTTCCATGGCGGCCCTACGCTCGGACACTGATCGTTGTCTTGATGGCCGTTCCATCCTCACCATGGACATCCGAGAATCTTCCAACTCAGTATTTGCCAATGAGACATCACTATGTCTCCGTTCATGACGTGCTCGGGACACTTCAGCATGGATGCGCATTTGCTCCTCATACGGTTGTGGCTTGACTGGATAACGAGCCAAATTAGGATCGCTTCGGTATCGTGCCTGGTATTCCTCTTCCCTCCTCTGCCTTTCATATTCCTCCCTGCTTTGCACATCTTCCTCTTCTACCGGATACTCCCTGGAACGTCTACGACTCCTTCTGTTGGAATCTCTATAATCACCCAGCTCAGGCTCTTCATACAGCTGAGGCCCACGCTGTGACCGCCTATCTGAATAATCTGATGGTGACCTGGGCATCGCACTGTCTGATGTAGCATACTGTGAATATTCGTCTCTCTCGTCCCTTTGGTCGTATCTTCTGTTCTGTTCTTTTGATATTGATGGGCTTCTTTTCCTTAATTATGACAAGAAAGAAGAAAGAATTCTGTCAATACTTCTTGTAGGACAAATGCTAGTTAAATGATAGAATGAAAGCATGTCATGCTATACATCTGCTCATGGTGCACAGTTTAAATAAAAAAAAAAGCTTTAAAGGAAAATGCTAGGGGTGACCTCATCTGTGCTTTTAAATACTTGAAGGGTGTGTGTCGGGAGGATGGGGTTAGGCTCTTCTCAGTGAAGCCCAGTGACAGGACAAGAGGCAATGGCTGTAAGCTGAAGCATAGGAGATTCTGTGTGAATACACATAGAAATTTTTTCACAGTGAGGGTGTCAGAGCACTGGAACAGACTGCCCAGAGAGGTTGTGGAGTCTCCTTCTATGGAGATATTCAAAACCCGTCTGGATGCTCTTCTGTGTGACCTGGTCTAGGGAATCCTGCTGTGGCAGGGGGGTTGGACTAGATGATCTTTTGAGGTCCCTTCCAACTCCTAATATTCTCTGATTCTGTGATAAAATATAGAATACGAATACTTAACGCTGCTTTGTAGCTGCTTTACATGTACCAACATTTTATAATCCTTTGTAACAATATAACATGACCATATACTTCTATTTCGTAAGGTTTTATAATCACCATAGAAATTAAGGCTAGGTGGATCATTCAGTTGGTTTGATCTTTTAGCAGCCATTATTGCTTAAAAACATACATTTCAATTCCCACAAAACTACAATGTGTGCTGAGGGTAGAAAGAAGGACAGATAAAGATCCAATGGCAGGAGTTGTTTGAATTAGATGAAATCAAAAAACACACCTATGGCTGACAGTAATGTAAAGATCAGGTCCTCAATCTATTTCAACCTTTCATGAAGTAGATGGCCTTACACAGGTGCCCTGCATGTGGCAACTACTAGGCCACCTGCATGAATAAGGACATTCCTGAAAATGCAACCTTTTTCTCCAGAGAAAGCAGTCTGATAGATAAAAGTAACTAATTCCTGGCCTATGTTGATTGGCAGTATCAAACTCCTTTTCTAATTAATTTCATCCCTGCTGAAGGGATCTACTTCACTGCCAGGATCAAATGCCAGAAGTTGTAATCCTATCCATCAGAAATAAATTAACTGTACCTGCACACATGATCACCCAGAAACCTTACTGGCAGGAGAGGGCTCATCCTGCCCAGCAGCCACCATACCACCTAGTATCCAAGCTTGTCATTCTCTTTACTGGTCATCACAACACATTTAGCCACCCCTTTATCATTAGCCATTTTGTTTTCATTTTAAATATACCTGCTACAAACAGTCATACAATGTGGGTTATACATTTTAAACCAGTAGGAGCAGTAGGAGGCACAGTACTCCTAAAAACTTGTGGCCAGTCATTACTATTAAAAATCTGCAGTTATTTTTAGATCACAAGCTAATTCTCACTCACCTTCATGAGCTTTTGTCTAATCCATTTCTAACCATTAACTACCTTAATGATACATTAATAAAAGCCTTTCCTCTTGCACCTCTAGTGAGACACACTATGGAAAATGACTAGTTCTCCCTTTTCAGGACTTTCCTGGAACATCAAAAGTTAAGAGAACTTTAAATGTGTGTCAATAGCTGTGATACACATCCTCTAGCTGCCAGCTCAACTAAGCACTATATATCTCTTGTCAGAAGGATTACCACCTTTTCTGAAAAGGTTAATACACCACTGAAAACCCTCCAGGCCAGAGGCTAAGGGGTGACCTCACCTATGCTTTTAAATATGTGAAGGGTGTGTGTCGGGAGGATGGGGTCAGGCTCTTCTCAGTGAAGCCCAGTGACAGGACAAGAGGCAATGGCTGTAAGCTGAAGCATAGGAGATTCCGTGTGAATACACGTAGAAATTTTTTCCGAGTTCAGGTGCCAGAGCACTGGAACAGACTGCCCAGAGAGGTTGTGAAGTCTCTTTCTATGGAGATATTCAAAACCCGTCTGGATGCGCTTCTGTATGACCTGGTCTAGGGAATCCTGCTGCTGAGGGGGGTTGGACTAGATGATCTTTCGAGGTCCCTTCCAACTCCTAATATTCTGTGATTCTGTGATTACTGCTTCTTTGAAACAACAGTAAAATAAAATCTCTATTATGGTCAGAAAACCCTAAAATCTCCACAAATCTATCTGTCAGGCACATTCAATAAACATTCTTTTTTTCAGATATAGAAATTGAACCTTATTTTCTACCAATTCTCACTGAATGTTTTTACTGTAATTTATCAATACATGACATTTTGCCTTTTAACACACCTCTCTTAACCTTACTGGAACTCTTTTCATGAAAACCATGTAAGAAATGGGGTTTCTTGTTATAGACCTGGTCAAATACGCCGAGTACAGCTTTGTCTTTGCTTTACTATATGGCTTCTGTCAGGAAAATAGCATTTTTTGTTTCCTGAGTGAGCATATACAAACACTTGGGCTATTCTAAAATTTAGTACTTCTATGCATTGTATTCAACAGACAGTCAGGCACTTGGTTTAAAGCAACAGTGGCAGAGAGTAGGTAAAACTCCACCATGACACCTTGCAAAACAGTTCCAAGACTACAAAAAGGTGAGCTGAACACACTCCAGACTTTGCAGCCAAAACTCCCATGAGTGCAATGAACCCAGAAATCTTGCTGTGCAAAATTAAGATCTGGCTGCCTTTCTCTGGGAGGGTCCTACTCTCTCACTCACATTTAGATACTCAGGAAAGCCTTTCCACAGACTTACTTTGCCATACTGAAGAATCGCAAAACATTTACCTATTTGTGGAAGTGTTTCTAAGAGACTAGCTGGCATTGATTTAACTGTTTGCACTCTCTGCTTGCAACCTTTGCATTTGCTGAGTCACACTGTGCATGAGAAATCATTCTGCACACTCTCCAAAGCAGCTATGGCTCCAGCTCATCCAAAAAAACAAAACAACAAAAAAACCAAAACACAGCCTTTTCTGATTTCTAAGCAGTTCAGTTTCTACGAAGATCTTCTGTGCTCTCTAGCTTTATACTAGATGAATCTCCTGATCTGTCTGTTCTCCTCTCCTTAGTTTCTCATACCCCAACCCCCACAAAAAAAAGAACGAACGAGAGCAACCAAAGAACAATTTGCTAGCTAAATAGTTTAAACAGCCTACTCTGATAAAAAGAAAAGGTTTACTGCATTTCATAACCAATACAATTTTAAACATGCAGCCCTGAACTATATCTAAATGCAGATATCTAAGCTATTGACTAAGTAAATTTCATCTGAAACATTATTTTAATTCTCATTTCAGCCTTATAGCTCCAATATTTTGAACCATTAAAATCCCTTTCAGGTAAATATCTCCAAACAATAATGAAGTTTACAATGATGACCATAAAATTCACAGAAGCATGACAGTGACGCTGCACATGTAGATCTCTATTAGATTTTATCTGAAAATATAAATTCACTGACTGCAGGCTGGTATCAACAGAATGAAAGGAATTCTGTGGTAACAAACATTAACATAATTAAATTCACCACTGGTAACAACTTTGCTTTGAACTTGACATGATTGCACTGACATATGAAACAGTACAATTACTTTAAAAACACGTGTTTTCTGTAAAAGCAATTCAGCAAAAATTCAGCATTGCATCTTTCAAGGGTTACTTTCAGTTTGTATGGGGAAAAGAGTTATAACCATGGAAAAAATGAGGAACTGTTGAACAAAACTAGTGATTTTAAGTATCCCTTGTTAATCTACAGATATTTAGCTAATAAGTCCATTTCATGATTTTTTTATTACATTGAGAACATCACAGATAGGAAAATGGCACCACGAGTAGAAACAGTTTTGTCCTCCTTTATTTCGACTGAGTTTACAGTAGCCCTTGTATCATATAATTTGATTTAAGAGAACTGTAAAGAGAGAACTAACTATATTTTTATCCTACTGTTCATCCAGCTACATTGATGAATGCTTAGTTTTTAAAAATAGGTTAAACATCCTGAGATTTTTATTTCTACTTTTGAACATTTTCAAATTGAATGTTTTGCTAATTATTTACACTTCGTATATAAACAGATCTCATTTTTCAGTAAAATCTCTTGTTAAAAATCTAGTCATAAAACCAATCGTAAATGGATTAAATTGCTTTCAAGAATAATTGGTCAAATGGGCATTCTCGCTAACTGTCTCTGCATCTCACAGAACTGATATGATAGAAAACATCTGCAGAAGTTTGGAACCAATTAACAGCTATCATACAGTAGGATTCAAATGAGTTTAAAACCTGAGGTGTCAGAAACATTAAAACCTAAGAATAAGTTAATGCAAAACTGACCTGTTAGCAAAAAGGACTCAAATAATACAAATTAGAAGAAAATTTAAAAATTCTGCATATATTATTTTTATGAAAAGAAATCCAACATTTCAATAAATGATTGTTACACAAAATATATAACACAGTTTAAAATATTAATTTAAAGAAACAAGACTTTCTTATACTATTCTCATATTTCTGTAGCACAAGAAATTTTTTCAGTACTTTCACTGATCTTTTTTTTGCTAAAGTAAAAGGTATCTTCCTAATCATCCCCAAAAAGAACAAAAATGCTGAACATTACACACAGTTTTCACACAACACATTCAGTACCTTTCTTCCCTGCTTTACCTTTTGATCAGCCACTGCACATCTGGGAAGTAGGAAGCCTCAGGTTCATGAGAATGCATCAATTTCTGCTCTGGCTAGGTCTTTCATTTAATCCTCTAGATTCAGTGCAATCATACGAACAGTCTCTTAATTATGAGACAACTTTTTTAGATATATTTCACAAACCTTTCCCTTCCCCAGCAATGCAATTACAAAATATAAGTTGTCTAGGAAAAAGGGAAAAAAAGTGTAGTGTATGAAACGACACAGCAATCCACGCCGGAGAGCTGACCCAATGGGAAGCTATTGAGAGCATGAGAGGAGTGTTACAGTTTAATGCTGTTACCATGTGCTGTATATAGCTGGAGGTCAAGTAAGAATTTACCCTATAAGGAGGATTATGGTACTTAGCTGATTAGTGCCTCGCTACAGTACTACTGCATACAAATGTACATGCTGGTCAAAGCATTTGATTTAAACTATTTTTAAAATTGTGCAGTTGCAGTATTTCACCTTTTGTGTTACTAGGTCTAGCATATTCTTTGTGTTCTTCTAGGCCTCAGATGAAATTATGTAATATCCATTTTAGTTTGTAACAAGTCAAATTTTGACGTAATTTTAAATAGTTGGGTTAAAATAGCTGTAACATCTACTCTAGTCTAATGTGCTGAACACACTGTAGAACTGAATTTTTTTTTAACATACCGTTTAAAAAACAACTGTGGAAAAAAAAAATCAATGAACTAATTATTTCTAGCAACACTCAAAGCTCACTTTCAAAATACGGTCAGAATGTGAAAATAACAGAAAGCAAATGTGTAGCCTTCACAGAGACTGTATCATAATACACTTTGTCTTTACATTATTGCGTCTGATTTTAAGCCTAATCTTTATAAAGTGTTTCAGTTTCTTATCACAGGGATCATTCAGCAGGTGTTTTTCCCAGAAGTTGAAAGCATTCTGGTTTCTCAAAGGAAACGTTTTAAGTCTGATGAAAAGGTGAATTTCCTTTCAAAGAAACACTCCTTTGTTACTAGGGTAGGATCAACATTAAATACATATATATAATAACATATAATGCACTTTTAAAAATATCTCTGTCGTTCATATTTCAGTCTGAAAGAGATGAAATAGGTTTGATGCCTCCACAAAAGAGCAAGCAGAAAACAGCTGCTGTGAAAACATTCACTTTCTTCTGTAATGTGAAGTAAAGGCCCATTATTAAATCCAGTGTTTTACATCAGTGGTGGCTCATCAATGAATGGTCAGCTGTGTGCAGCAGCTTCTCCAGGGCAAAGGTGGCAAGCTAAACATGTTTATGTCAGGGAACATCAGTTGAACCTTTATGAAATAAGACAGGCAGACAGGTACATTCAATAACTCTTGGAAATTACCGCAGTGCATAAAACCAAATTTCCAAAGCAGCTGACACTCTCAACACATTGGTGAGACGCAATTAAACATGTGTGTTTTTAAAGAAGCACCTATCTCTATCCAACATAAAAGAAGAGCACAAGTTTGCAGAAAAACAACTTATATTTCTGTAAAAAGCTATATTATATATTGGCAGGACATGACCTCACAATGTTTTTCTAAGCTAAAAAACTTTCTTCACAGCACTTTTAAGTTCTGGGCTCCCAATCCACAGTCCTTATGTGCACTCAAACATGCTGGATCAAAGTTATAGCTGCCTAGACAGACCTCCTTCAGTTTAGACCTCAGGGCTTAGTCAGGAGCTAGGGTTGTCCACCGTGTCTATGTTGCCTTAGTTTCCAGAGATGTTATGTGAAAACCTTCCCATCATACTACAATGTAGTAACACCACCACGTGTGTAGCAACAACCTGGTTTCTTGATATATCAGCAGATACCACGGCCATCCTCAGATGCCCACTTCATACCTCTGAATTAGGTAATTCTATCCAAGCTACTTTGCTTTTCTGCAGAGCTGAGACCAGCTCTGGATGTTTCCCCCTCTTAGTTTCTGATCATCTCCTAGAGATGTCTTCACCAGAGCAAGTCTTCCGTAAGAGAGGCTCAACATGCAGCTTTTCAAAGAAGAAAATTTATTTGCAGATTTTTTTAAAAAAAAAATCTATATGAAAGATCACTAGCTACTCTGTAAAGAGTGGGGAAGGTAATACTTGAAAGTGGACAGGGTAAACCCTGGCTGCCTAGCAGCTTTATATGGAAAGGTAGCATTCAGTCAAGATAACAGTATAAAACATACAGAGGAAAATGCCAACCTCATCTAGTAGGAAGAAAATCAATATTGAATAGTCCTTGCAGAACTGCTAGAAACACAATAGCCATGAAAAAAATTCACTGAAATATATAATTATGTTTCTTTCAATAAAGTTGTATGGGAAACAAAGGCACTGCAAAATGAAACAACTAAAATAAAGCTAGTCTTGTAATGTAAACAAACCCTCCATATAGTCTGCTTTCTACTACAATGAAGGTAGACTTAATTACTCTACTCTTACTTAAAAAAGAAAATAAAATGCCAGCTTTTTATATTCCACAGGAGAAATCAATGCTTAATTTGCAACTCCAAGCTTATATAAACATTCCATCTAATTCATGCTTTACAGTTATCAGCAACATAACCTGCTTTACGCAAGAAACTTGTTTTCTGTAGGCTTCTTTAAAGTCAAGATAAAAATGATGAAATTCTAACTAAAGTTCAGGGCTGTGCATTAGAAGCTTTTGGACCTAACATTGACCATTTATTCCATCAACATCAGCTTTTCTCAGAAAGGTATTAGAATGAAGGAGAAGGCCAGCCAAGACCAACTAGACTCCATTGGCAAGCAGCTGAGATACACTGAGGGAATTGTTCAGGTTGTACAGGTTCTCAGCACTTTTGACAACACAAATCTATTATTAAAATTACAGATTATTTTCAGTAAGTCAGTCTTAAATAGAATGTGATAGATCAGCTGAGAAAACACAATAAAGGGACAGGAAAAAAGTAATTAAGCAAAATGATGATTTAAAACATTCTGTGAAGACAGTCCTGAAAACTTTTTTACAGATTAGTGATGACTTCATCACCCTCAGTAGTGTTATTGTCAGATTGTTAGAATCAGAAGTATTTTTTTTTAAGTTAACTTTTACTTTCATTTTTGAGCTAAGCAACAAGAAAGGTTAAATGTATGCTTACTAAAGCACTTTTCAAGCATGAGAGCAACTGGACATCAGTCTGGGGAGCCAGGTTAACTTTGCAAGAGACTATGAAAGACACTCAAGATGCTCAGGCTGATGGCGCCGAAAGCAAAGATCTGTAATTTTAGAAGACAAAACTAAACAAAATGGGTAGCTGAACAGACTTGATTTTACAATTGACAAAAGTATATTTCAAAGTGTATAGCTATTTTGAAATCTATATCCGTGGGAAAGAGCACAAAACAGCTACAAAATTAATACATTCATATATAATAATGACAGGATAACCACAATGACATACTCTGGGGTCCTTACTCCTCAAGACGTTTTTTCCTTGTTGATTCATTCATTCTGTACTAGGCCTGCTCTTGTGCCTTGTGACAACTGTTCCACAAGACAGTATAACCACATATACATACAACAAACAACAAAGCTAGACTGCACCAGCATTAATTGCAGCAGGATAGTTCCTCTAAGTGCAACATCTCTAGAGGCTTTTAGAGACAAGTGCCAATCAAGGTTCACCCACTGCACTGTAGCTGCCCCAGTGTATGCATACTTTCGCCGTGGCTCTTCCTTAAAAACATTGGCTTAAGAGAGTATTGAGTGGAAATTTTTATGCTACTGGAAGCAATATGAGAAAAATAAGTCAAACTTCTAAAGTCATTAGGAATAACACAAATTTCTGCAAAACGGAACATTTAACATGAAAAACATGTTCATAGC
Source organism: Galbula dea (assembly GCA_013399015.1). NCBI lineage: Eukaryota > Metazoa > Chordata > Aves > Piciformes > Galbulidae > Galbula > Galbula dea. The sequence goes on from VWZX01009229.1 coordinate 2,013,805, forward strand.
TGAGAAATCCAATAACTTGCCAGATATTGAGAAAGCTCTTTGTCAAAAATAATCAAAGATACAGGCTCACAGGCAAAGTCTGATCCAGCAAAACACCTGAGGGCTTCACAAGGCTGGCAAAGTTCTTCACATATTTCATAGTTGACTGGCATATTGAGGCTAATGATACAGGTAGCAAAAGAGCAAATAAAAAGCAATAAACCACATATAAATATGCATTTCATTTTTTAGACAGTCTTCCTGAATGCATACATATTCCTATTTTTTGTCAGCAAAAGTACCTTATAGCCATGACAAAATCACAACCTTATAAACACCAGGGATACAGGATCTATATAGTCCTATGCCACCTTTTAACAAGAGATGTTTAGCTTTAAGGCACAGTGTTGTGACTGTGTCCAACTGCAGATCATCTCTCTTTCTTTAGAGAATCTGTTTGCACCCGGCTTTCCAGTAAAACATATTTATAAAGCATTTATCCTCAGCTTTCTCCTGACAGATATCATCTTTTCAGGTTGTCTTTTGTAACACACCATTCTGAGTGTAGGCAACAAAAAAGCAGATTTTGTGTTTAACTGTATGTCTTCATAAAAACTGGAGTTATGGAGGCTTTGCTCAAGCAATGGTTCAAGATCAGAAAGGGACATAAAATTGAAACACACTGATATCAAAAGTGGATACAATGCAAACACCAAGATTAAAAAAGGCAGTTGAAAATAGAAGATTCCCAGAATTCTTGGTCTCAGGTGACCCACACAGTGGTTAGGATTCAGTGCTCTCACTGCTAGGACCTGGGTTCAAATCCCAGTCAGGGAGGCTTTGTTGTGGCCTAGTCTTAGGTAATCCTGCTCTGGCTGGGGGGTTGGACTAGATGATCTTTCAAGGTCCCTTCCAACTCCTAACATATTGTGATACTGTGAATAGTGGTACAATCACTGTAAAATTATGAACAATTACTTTTACAGTTGAAAGGATTTAACATACTATCTTCATTGTTCTTATGAAATATTGTGTTGCAGACTTCAGAGTGGAAGAAGTCTTGAATAGAAGTTCAGGGAGGAATCAAGTGTAGGAATATTTAAGCAGCAGATTGGTATGCAAAGGGACTGGTGTTGCAGTCATATGAGGACATTTCAATGTTGATTGTTCATATTCACTTGTATGAGAGCCACGATGAATATAACACCAATGAACACTTACTTCGATTAGAAATAATATTTAAGTCTTCTGAATTTGTTATTTTAGTAACAAATGGATAAAAAGCAATGATCTGTGGCAAAGATAAAAACTTTATGTGGAATTAAGATTGACAATGCAAAGGAGGAGAGGGGATATTAACTCACACTTGCCAAAAATTTCACACAAGTAGTCATGCAAGGGTTGGGCTACAGCACATCAAAAACACCTGCTTAGATTATTCCCATATGCCTTCAGCATAAGAAGGACTAGAGAGACAGAAGAAAAAGAACCATACATCTGCAGAACTTCAAAGAAAAGGCTGGGAGAAAAGAAAGAGAAGCAACACAGCATATGCAGCATAACCTGCACCTAACGTAAACAAGCATTTCCTTCATTACATTGGTAGTGGTTCTGATATCACCAAATTTACTCTAACTTGGAGTCTGAGATTCAAAAAAGTGCCTGACATCTGAGTCCATATTTCACAGCTTTTCCCAAAAACATTATTTTAAGACAGATTATCTTCACCAGAAAAACTACTTTCATCTTGTTTCTTATATCTCAGCAGAGACGCTCTTGTTGGGGATTTAAAACTTATTATAACTGTTTCATAACACCCAGGAAAATAGAAGTCTGAACTTCCGAAATCTATATGTGTTATGGTTTGGATTAGAACAGAATTAATTCTGTTCAGTAACTGTATTTTCTAAAAGATATTCCACCACCACATACATAATACTGTCATTAGTTATCCCCCACACACACACACACCTTGCCTGAACTGTCCCTTTAAGAAACCTGAAATTCCTGAGTTGAGGACACTGCAACCCCCCCTCCGGGGGGCGGGGGGAGAATGCTGGGTTTCTCCGGGGGACTTTTGTTGTTTGGAACCACGAGGAAGCTCCCTTCCTGCTGGGACTTTCGGCCGAGCTGCGTGCTGTCTGCCTGTGCTGAAACCTGCGGGTGCTATCTCACTGCTTTGGACTGCTTGTGCTGATTCCACTGGGAGCTGGCATCGGGACGGTTCAGTATCTTGGGTCCTGTACCTGTTTATATTTTGTTTCATTTATATCTGTTATTATTATTAAAGCAGTTTTTAGTTTTTAACTTCCAATCCAGTCTCTCCTTTACCTGCTGTGTGTGGGGGGCTGGGAGGAGCCCTTAAACCCACCACAATATGAAAACTTGTTTCATAATAAATGTTACTTAAATTAACAAGCCCTGGGTATAGTATGATTTTTTTTTTACAGGGTAAATTGTAATATGGCAAAACACTAATAAGTTTAAACATTCTTTTGAATGTTAAGTACAGAAAATATAACAAAAAAGTGAATAGTCTAAGGAAAATTTTTTTTATATTCTAACTACTGTTTTAGCAAAATGTCTATTTTTTAAACACTTTATAATGCTAAAGAATAAAAGCTATTCTAGCATCACTAACAATTTTCTGTAGTGTGACTACAGAGTATGTGTTGCCACATCTTTGAGGAATTTATCACCTGCTACTGAAGAGGCAACATTCCTGTCACACGTTTTGCAGTGGTGGTTAATAACACAAAAGTTACCCAGTCAGGATAACTGTCAGAAGTCAGTAAATTCAAAGCCTATTGAAAATGAAAATCATGAAATCAGGTCTACACACTCAGTCATATCCAGAGAATTCAAGAGATTTCAACAAGAGCTAACACTGAGAATTTTTTTAAAGGAGAACTGACAACAGGCAATAAATTATTCCATATATCATTGGATTTTTTTTGGTTGTAGTTATCTTTACTAAAATATTCATTTGGTCTTTGCCGTTGCTATAATAAAAAGATGACAAAAAATTAAAAGTATTGTGTCAAATGCAAAATGATGTATTTATAACCAAGCTTAACTTGACATTCATTATCTGTACCTATCTCCTACCAAGATTGCTATCAACAAAGATGTGGTATGCTCTACAGAAAACCAGAACCCTAAATCAGGCAGGAGGGGACACACCGAAACAACACTGTCTATCTCATTGTTATATCTCACACTAAGTGATATTTTCTGATGAAAAGTAGAATGTCAGATAGAATGTCTATATATAGATAAATTCAGGTTGTATTTTATGTAGCTAAAACTTAGTATTAGTAGGCAGCTTGCTTTTTAGGAGACTGTCCAAACAGACATCACTTCAATTGTAATTCCAGGCAGGATCAACAGATATTGCCAATTTCTAAAATACATCCAAAGACCTGTCAGTGAGATGAAAGCTGGCTGAGGCAATGGGCAACCATGCCATAAGTTTAATAAAGTTTCAAATCTTTCAACCAGTAGAGTGTTGACAATGTCATGAGACAGTTTCACTGTGATTCAGTTTCCAGTGCTTAAACAGCTAATGTCAAAGCCACCAAAGAAGTGCATGTTTATGAAATCTTTGGCCCACTCCATACAAATCAAGATTTATATCTTTATATAAATCAAAATATTGCTATTTTACCACATCCTGTTCAGTAAAATAGATATTTGTTATTTTTCAACAACAAACATAAAAGCCAACATGGCAAGTCAATTCATTTAGAATTCAAATATATTAACCTAAATTCCAGATTACATTACTTATGAAATAGAAAACAATTTACAAGTACTTGTAAAATACTTTTGAACTAAAGGAATGTAAGTTTAAACATGTTATGCTCTTGAAATTAAAAAGTGCCACTGCTTCTCTTGTCAGGATCTAATGGGGACAATGTGCAGGGCATAACATGACTGCTGGATCAAAAGCCCAAGAGAGAGGAAAAGATGCTCCCTTATCTCTTTTGGAATATTTCACCTACATTTGTCACATTTCCAAATACATCTATATGGAAATTTCTCAAATATCAAAATTCAGTATGCTTCTGAACTATTATCCTCAGGCTTAGAAATCCCTGAAAGTTTTTATAACTCAAGTTTTCTCTCTTTAAAACCAGACTTCAGTGAATTCATTAATTTGAGGTCTCTATATATCATGTCTTTTTAAATCTATAGCATTCCCCACTTCCAAGCCAATGAGGTTGGACAAGCTTTCCTTATCAGCTTAGAATAGAAAGTACAGCAAAATGCAATTGAATTCTATTTTTCTAGATTTAGAAGAAAATAATTTTTTCAATAATTAAATTATTATAATTATTTTATTAAAGTTTCCAGATTTCTGTCATAGACTATTTAACTTATTTTACCTATCTTTCCACAAATTAATTACACCATTAAATAATTATGTATGGTACCTGGTTTAGTGTCAAAGTGGTTTTTATATTCCACTAATGTATATATTTTTTGAAAAGTTCAAGGTATTTGTTTTGGGTTTGTTTTTTTTTCAGAGAAAGGACAGTTCTTAAAAATAGCCATAATATTTAGCTGATAGTCTATAAAGCTCCATACTTTTCATGACATTATCAGAACTAGGGAGTACATGCTGGGGCTGCATTGTACTTTCCAGTTGAAAGAACGGCAAAAGGAGACAACTGCACTATTGACTAGGAAAAAAAACCTTCAATCCCTGCAAAACTAAAACTGTACATGTTCACTCTGAGGGACACAAAAAACCTGTGAATACAAGATCCTTTCAGCAAATAATGACTCATGCATTTAGTCTTTGTTCATTTTCTCTTATGGCTCATGAAATGCTACAAAATACTGGGTCATTGAATATACAAAATGTAACTGCACACTTAATATCACAAAGACATGTTCCTTTAAAGACTCTTAATAATAGGACACAGCTAACCAATTCAACCTATGCAATGTAGTCTACTGAATAAACCGTAAAAGTAATATGTCTCAGTCTATATTTGTGACTGTACTTAAGAACTGGCCAAGAAAAACCATAAGAATCTAATCAGAGCTGGATTTCTCAGAGAATTCAGTGCCTATATGAACACTGGTTTTCAGCAGAATTCAGAGGAAAAAAAACAATGAAAAAAAATCAGAAGAAAATATGCAGTAATGCATAAGCAGCCTGGTTTTATATTTATTTTACAAGGTGCAGACACCAAAAGAGAAGAAATATCTACAGAATAAAGATCAGTTATTCATGAGCATTATATTCCAAAAACATTTAGGGTGACGACACATTTTAAAAACTCAAAAGGAGACAAAGATCTTTTGAAAACTGTTTTCCTTACAGTTCTGTGAATCACTAGAAAATACGCAATAGCTCTGGATGTGTCAAAATGTACTTAGCTCTTTCACCCTTGTCTGTAATAGCAAATATTTATCTATTTACTGCTGAGCCACTGCAGATCAAGGAGATAAATAAAAATTTCACAGGAAGAGGCAGACAAACTTTTTGATAGTTTAAAGAGTAAGGGGCAACAAAAAAAAGATTCAAAATTTGTTTATATAGCTAGATTTTGGAGTCATTGCTTTTGCATGTAATCAAGACAATCAGTTTGCTTATTTGTAGGAGTAATCAGGAGGGAAAAACAAAGCAGAGAATAATTACTTACCTTATAGTAATTAGAATTCTTAGAGATGTATCACTTTGATGCACAGACACCTCAGACACTCAACGAGTAATCTTAAGGCCATCGATAATTGTTGGGGCTGTATCTGACTGCTCTCACCCTACTCCCTACAAGGTATGAAAAGGGCAATATGAGGACCTGCAGCTCTCTTGCCACTGCAGAATCCAGATGGGAAATTCCTCAGTGGTGAGGACAGAAGAAGGACCATGTCCCCATATGCACAGGATGCCTCAAAGAATCAGAGGTATTGACATCTTCTTTCGTTTTCAAATGACTGGTCATCAACAACTCATTTCTGCTGACTCACAAACAGTAACCTGATATGCAAAATCTGAATGCTCCAACTCTATCTAAAAATGACTCATACAATTCTGCCAAAATGCGCAGCATACCTATAAGCCTTAGAAACCGAGTGGCCCATAAACGCTCAGATTAACCCCCAGAGAGCAGCTTTTTAAGAAAACCTCCAATCCTATCCTGAAAGTGAGGACCTAAATTCCAGCATGTTCATCTTCATTTAGAATAATCCACTGAAACATTAAAAAAACCACCCTCCATGCCATTAAAATACCAAATAACCCAACTATTCACAGTATTTTATTCTAGGCAGAGTGCCTTTCTTCTCAAAAAGTTAAAAATAAAGAAGGGGGGGGGAAATGTTAATTGTGCTTCTGTAAGTTTGCTTAAAATCAATTACAGCAAAACATCCCAGAACATCCTTTAACTCAACATTTAGTAAATGTGAAGAAAAGGTCAGTCATAAATAAAACCTTTTTTTCCCCTTCAAATTTACTACAAAACTAGACTTGTGCATAAAAGTGATCTTGTCAAAGGGACATTAAATTGCTAACAAGGAATGCTTTTCTATACCATTTTTCTCTTTTCACCTTATATTGCATTAATCCAGGTGCCCTTTCTGTTTAAAATAATTTAACCCATATTTTACTGCCAAATGGCATCAGAAAATTAAATTACTGAATTCAAAATATGTTAAGAATGCATATATAAAGTTTATATTTCTGTTTTCTTTTAATACACAGATGAGGTACATATGTAATGGCATTTCAGTAAATGTTTACCTACCTAAAAGGTATAAATGATGAATTTAAGTTAGGTATGAATAAATTCTATACCTAACATTATCAAGATTACATCAAGATAAATTTCATAGCAAGAAAACCTAACAACCACATACATTTTTGCTCTATTCAGTAGCAACAAAATCTGATCTATAAAGTTTGAAATCTCCTATCTCAAACTCAGAATATCTAGAAAAAAAAACAAAACTAGAAAACTCAATATATGCCAGAAACTGTATCGTTCTGTACCTTAAAATAGAAACAAAATATAGACTATATTACTCCAAAATTAACAGATTTTACCCCATCTGACATGCCACATTGTGATACAGCTTTTAAAGATACAAAGAAAAAGCGAGGTTAACTATCTCTATACAATTTGGGACAAGAATATTAATTTTCAACATACACCTTAATTGGTGCACATAGACTTACAAGCACTTTCAGAGCATTAGATTTTGTCTATGTACTTACATGGGGATGTTCAAACACTTAAGCTCAGAGAATCTGCTCTCCACAGGATTCCTCTATAGTCAGTGGAGAAAGGCAGACAACTGTAATGGGCAATTCAGAGCAGAAAACTAAGTTTAGGTTCCCTGAATAATCCCCTACAGAACCTATGTCTCTCCATCAACTATGAAGGGAGCTAAGGGAGATGAGCTTCTGGCAAAAGTTAGCATTTATGAATTTATTTTATGGTATCACATCTTGTAAAGTGTGAATAAACTATCACAGTCCTCTTGGGAAAGAGCCAGTATCTACATCTCTTTTGAACAATGCTTTGTTTAAAATCAGAAGACTCATTTATTTAAATATGGCAGTTTCCAAAATACTAAATGAAATTGAAAATTTTGCCCTTCTGATACCAAACGTGACATGTTAAGATGTTCATTAGCAATCATCATCATCATCATCATTAAGACTCATTTGTAAATCCAGGAAAAAAAGCAGTCTAAAGACATTATCAAAGTGGTTTTCAATTAAACAGCAGCTTTTTTTACATTTTTATTTAAAACAAAACTTTTTTTTAGTTTACTTTTTCTTTAAAACAAATGGAACAACAAACCTCAGACCCAAGGGACTGGGTGATCTCACCTCCTTTGAGAAAACAGTAGTTTAGGCACTCCAGAGCAAGCTCCCTAAATCACCACTCACTCCCTCAGCATCACTAGAAAGAAATTGTGCTTGCAGTGTCTAATACACTTCAGATATCTATTATGGGAAGAGAAGAATTGTTCCCTAGAAATGCTTATCTCTCTTTGTTTACTCTAAAGGAAGGCTAAACAACTAAGACAAACTTCAGCAATGCAGGCTTTTAAAGCCAAATGAGAATAATCCTAAATGAGGATACAAAAAGCACTATCCCCACAAGGCGATGGCAAAGAGACAAAAAAGGCGCCAAAAAAGGGCGCCAAAAAAGGGCAAAGGCAAAAACAAAAAAAAAAAGGCAGAGGCAAAAAAATAAACACAGGCAAAGGCAAAAAAAAAAAAACCAACCCACAAGGCAAAGGCAAAAAACAAAGGCAAAAAAAACCCAAAACAAATAACCAAGCAGGCAAATAACTTGAACTCATTAAATCGTAGAATAGTTTGGATTGGAAGGGACCTTAAACATCACTCAGTCCAACCCCACTGCCATGGGAAGAGATTCTTTCCATCAGATCAGATGCTCAGAAAACCACACCACCTTATTTTGGACACTTCCAGGGAGGAGTCATGCACAGTTTCTCTGGGCAACATTTTCCAGTGTCTCATCATCCTCACAGTAAAAAATTTCTTCCTTATGTCCAGTCTAAATCTACCCTCTTGCAGACTAGAACCATTGCCCCTCGTCTTGTCAGTGTAGGCCTTGATAAATGTCTTTCTCCATCTCCCTTACAAGCTGGCACAGAAAGGCCACAATAAGGTATCCCCAAAGCCTTCTCTTCCTCGTTGTGAACTCATCCTTTCTTTACAGGAGAGGTGTCCATACCTCTGATCATTTTCGTGGCTTCCCTCTGGACCCACTGCAACAAGTTATGCCTTTCTCATACTAGTAGTTCCAGAATCGGACACACTACTCCAGCTAAGGTTTCACGAGAGCAGAGTAGACTGTGAGAACCACCCTCCTCAACCCATTGGCCTCACTTCTTTTAATGCAGCCTAGGATACAATTTTAATCTTTCTGGTAGTCTGTAAGAACAGAATAATATATCCCCATTCTGCGTCATCAGGAAAATGTGGCACACTCAACAGTCTCACTGATACTTATTTTAACAAAGTTTCACTAAGAGTTTGGGCAGCTTTTCTGATAGCTGAAAGACTTGGTACAACACCAGAGCAAATAATCAGGATATAGGATTACTTTGACAAAAAAAGTTAATCATATAAACTTTCAAAATCAGTGCATTTTGTTTTCTGAATTACAGTCTCCACATTGGATATGTAATAATTCAAGAAAGATAGCATTTCAAAGATCAGCAGTCCTCAAGCTAACAAAGAAAACCTACTCTGAGCATAGTGACAACAGAAGAAGGCTCTGTGGCTCATCTTTACATCTATCTTCAACACTTCTCTTAAATGTTTCAAGATAAATTAGAATCTTAGGAAAACAAAAATCTATTGTGGAACAAGAAGTAGAGTTGAGAAAGTATAGCGCATTTTTGCACCACTCTTATCGTAGTGTTGCACCTTTGTACACTGTAAAGCCTAGGATTAGTATCTACAGTTCTCCCCCAGATGCAAAGGATTCCTGCCTTGCATTAGTATCAATTCCATTATTCTGCAAGAAAGAAGACAAAGTGTCTGTTTGACGTCTATATTTCTTTGCTCCATCTCATTTCTCTTCTTGCTGCCTAACTCACATACTGTCTATCACTGTTACATATCTGATAAAAAGGATGAGACCATTTGGCGTGAATGTTCTTTTCTCTCTCTCTCTCTCAATAACTGACAGCCAGGATGACAATATTGCCCTCCAAATGTCCAATGTGAACTTTCAGACAAAAAGAGGATTGACTCAGGCCTTGCCAGCTTTAGAGCAGGATCTGAAAACAAGGCCTTTTTTGTTGGTTATGCCTCAGCTGGTTTTGGCTTATTTTCCAGAAGAATCTCAAAGAAATTTTTCAAAAGAACTCAGAGAGCTTTGAATTTATTATTTTAATAAGTGACTTTACAGAATAATACACATGTCAAGAAACACTGAAGAAGCAATAAACAAAAGTCATGTGTATTTCATGTAGATGTTTTTAAACTTAAAGTATATCTTTTCAGTCCATATTAACAAGAGCTGGCAAATATTCTGTTACATCTTTATCAAACATTCCTTAAATTTTACCAGAAAATTACCCTAAGTCTAAAGATATTTTGTAAACTGAGAAGAAAATATGAGTGTTAAGTTATTCTGGAAGGTTCTGATTTTAAAGTTGATGTGTAATAAAATCATTTTGTATTATTCACTCAATTTTTCAGTTTCCAGCCTTAAATTACTAACATCTCAAGGCTCTGTCTACAAATACAAGAACAATTCAATTTAATTTAGTTAAAATTACTATTGTGGATATGTTACAGAACTTTAAATGACAGAAAGTGATTCATAGAATCACAGAACCATAGAATGGTTTGGGTAAAAGAGACCTCAACAATAATGTACTTCTAACTCCCTCTACCATGGGAAGGGATGCCTACCACTAGATCAGGGTGCTTAAAGCCCCATCCAACCTGACCTTGAACACTTCCAGGGAGGGGACACCCTCAACTTCTCTGGGCAATGTGTTCCAGTCCAGTTCCCTCACAGCAGATAATTTCTTCCTAATATCTAATCTAAACCTACCCTTTTTCAATTTAGAACTGTTGTCCCTCATTATCACCACATTCCCTATTAAAGAGTACTATCCTATCTTTCCTGTTGGTCCCCTTTAGGTACCAGAAAGCTGCTATAAGATCTTCTCTTCTCCAGGCTGAACAACCCCAGCACTCTTAGCCTGACAGATCGTTTTTGTGGCACTCTGGATTCAAACAGGTCTGTCTTTCTTGTGCTGATGAGTTCAGAGCTGAAGACAGTATGGAGGGGCAGAATCACATTACTCAACCACACTTCTTTTGGTGCAGCCGGGATAGGATTGGCTTTCTAGGCTGAGAGCGCACATCGCCTTGAGCACTGAGAAAAACACATATTTCCAAGTTGTATTGGTACTTCACAAAACAATCCAGATTACTGTGACAATTTATTGATACTAGTTCAGATAAAATTAAAGGAAGCCCATTGCATCACAGTTTTGCATGGAATTCTAGGTTCGTGTTAAACAGAGAAGACTTCTGCTTTCTCTTTTATCAAATTGATCTGTCAAAACAAAACAGGAATAAACATTCAAATTCAATGAGTTTATATAATGTGAGATTTTCCTGCCAATATGTGTTTAACTAGTATACTGAAGAACTATATTACCCTTAGCAACAGCCACTCCAACAGAAGACTTCCCAGCCAATTTACAAAAGCTCTATTTAAATGCTATCAAGTATAAAAACTTTCTTAACTAAGAAACTGCTAATAATTTTTTTTTTTTTTAATCTACTTATTTTCTGAAAGACACTCAGGCAGTGTTAATTATCTATTGACTTAAGCAGGTATCTTTTGCAGTCAATCTTAAAAACCCTGTTTTCTAACAGGGTCCATTCCAGAAATCAAATGTTTTCATTAAGATATTTTACTGAATTGAAGCACTAATGTGAGCTGACAGGCTGACAAGCTCATGCTCACAAGGTCAAAATGCAGGACTGTATTAAATACACATGGCTAAACATTAGAGGACAGAAGAAGTGGTTCTTGTGCAAGTTAATTCTGTTTGTGGAATCTGTGTTGCTTTGTTATGAGATGTGAACTTTTGCACTTCCTGACTAAGGAGGTCTCAGCTGGTCAGTCAAGAAAAACATGCCCCCTAAAAAAGCAATGCTTAAGATGACACTTGGAAATTACATATAGTCATTAAGGAACCATTTTCATACTTCCATCTATAGGTTTTTTTTACTGAGATTACATTCAGTAACACTCACAGATGTTGCAAAGACTAGCTATTGTTCTTTATCTGATTTACTGTATCTTCTCCTTAATAAGCAACTTCAGTCATCTTTTTTTCTCTTTATTCAAGTTATTTGGTAAGGGAAAGCTTACAAACTTGCTAAGGAAAACTAAGGCAAATCATTTGCACATTTTCTATGTATTATTCTGCTAAGAGGAAAAATCAATTTTATCATCTAGTGTACATTCAGGCCAAATCACACAGATCAAAGTTTTTAAGTTGTTAAACTTTCATTTCCTTTTCATCCTTCAATCAGACTTCAGCACCTTCTTTCCTGTCTTCAATACACTCTCATGCTAGAAAATTACACTACTATTCTAGTTCCTAAAAGACTTTATTAAAATTTGGTATCTGTATTCCTACCGAGGCCTTAGAATCCAAATGTAAATATTTTTTTGGTTTTTGAAAGAGAAAATGGGAAGCTATGTAAGCAGCTACTTTTACACCCATCAGGTATGAGGATCAGAAGGACAAATATTCAGAAACCTGAGAAACAGCTTAGGCAAACTTTCCTTTCCCCATCCTCAGTCAAAATATACCCTATTACATTCCTGCAGACTTTCACAGTAAAAAGATTATATTATGCTTTGAAGGCTATTCACATTTTACGGAAATATAAAGCCAAAATTAAAATTAAAACTCTGAACAGCCCACTTTTAATGCTAAAATCAGGATAGATAAAAGCTGTGGAAGCCAGTATATTACGTGTTTAGAGGCCATCAAAAAAAACAACCAACCTTATGTCAAAATTATAGTTGTTGCAAAGTAAAGACTTTTATAAGAACATTTTTAAAAGAATAAGGAATATTTTGAGAACAAATTTCTTTAAAGGCAAATGAAGACTCAATATCTAGTAACATTTGCACCATGTACACTAGTCCATAAGTCATTTACTAGGAACGGGTGCATGATTCAGTGTTGAATTTCAAATGTTACATGAACATTCCAGTAATACAATTCAACTTCATTCAGAGAGAAAAAGATGTTTCAGTAAAGAAATTACCATCCAACGTAAATATAGTATATCCTGATCAACTGTTTAAACAATCCTGTCACTCCAAATTAGGAAAACTTTGTACTTATAGTACAATGAAATCTGAAACATTTTGCATTCTGATCATTCTCAACATTCTCAACTGTGCTTTCACAGCTCACTGCATCCTTAGTCAGCTATTCATTTCAAAATAACACAAGCTTCAGCTAAAATTTAAGCATCTACATTTTGTTCTTTCAAGTTACTAGGAGTGTTAATTCACTGTAAATCAAATTACAGGGAAAAAACAACAACACACAAAAAACCCAAAAGCAGTAAAAGCTTGATTAAAATTCCTGGGTTTCTCTTGTTAATGAAAAACCCCTACCTTTTTGGTTATGGAACGTTATACTGTGTTATGTTATGCTTTACTACATTCTATACTCTATTACATGAATATTGTATGTTAAAACATTTGTGTCTCAGTTAAAAAGCTTATCAATCATTCACTTATTCCAGAGTAATGTGAGCAAAGTAAAAGATCTTCACAAATTACATTTAATGTCTTTTGTCCTTCATACTGGGACTTGGTAAATGAAAAATATTGCTCTGCAACCAGGAAAAAAAAAAAACATCAAAAAACCACACGAGACAAAAGATATAACTATACTTCTCTTTTTAAGCAATGTTTTCATGTGTAGGAATATCCACATTCAAGCCAGAGGCTACATGAATACCCAATCAGAAAACATGATGAACTAATTAATATACAGTGTGATCTCATTTAAAAGTTTACTTCCGAGAAATAATAGTTCATCAAGCAGTGACCATTTTGCCACATTTGCTTCAGAGGTGTAAGTATTACCAGTCACTCATTAGTCAAAAAAGAGAAAAAAAAAAAAAAAAAAAAGGACAAGTAACAGGAGAAGAAGGTAAGAGATACCTATTTTAGCTGTGTAAGCAGTTTGTAACACAGTCTGGCAAATGAAGTAAAAAAAGTATACAATGGTGCACAAGGGATTTTCTCCTGAATGAAGCTTCAAACAAAAGCTCAATTTGCCTATGGGAGCTAATTACAAAGCCTTCAAAGACAGTTGGTGTAGGTGTTTAAGGGGTTTGAGTGTAAAAATAGATCGAACAACTAGTAAAAATTCCATTTGTAATTGGTGGTATTTCTAATCCAAACTTTTTTTTAAAAGTTAAAAATATAATTCTACACACACTGTACAGAAGCATAGCTAACAAATTATCCCTAAGAAACCAAAAAAAATCAAAATTTAATGCATAGATTTTTAGTAACTACTAACTATAGTTAGTAAGTACAGTTAAGTATGATGAAGAACAGTGTAAAACAAATTCTGTTTCTTTTAGAGTATAATTTCACTACAGTAAATAGAGGTCTGGTGATATAGAAATGGACTAACACATCTCCGACTTCTATTAACAAATATTCTCTTTACCATAATCAAACAACAATAGAACACAAAGCTATGACCCAGTAGAACACCTACTGGGAGCACAGAAAGTACAGCGTCCCCAGTATCTGTGTTTTCAGTTTGACTCAACTGTTGTTCATTTATTATCATCTAAAAATGCCATAAGGAGTCATCTAACACACTGCTAAAGGATGCACTGCTTTATTTGAAGGAGGTATGAATGGGCACTTGCAGTATATCTTTCCAAAGGCATGGTAAACTGCTTTTAGAGGTGGGAAGGTGTGAGCCAGGATATGGAACAGACGAGAATGGACAAAAAATATTCTTCAGCTATCAGAGACAACATCACCTAAACCGCATTCTGAGCAGGCTAACTGATGAGTCACATGTTCAAAGTTAGGCATGCAGTTTATTATCTTCCTGCACAGAGACAGTCACTTGCATTTTTAAAGCCACATTTCATCATATTAATTCCACTATAGATAGTATTTGTCTAGGCCTCATCCTGTTTTACTTTTTTTTTTTTTTCTCCAACTCTGGTGTTAGCAACAACACTCAGTCAGCATCAAAGTATTTAATCAAGGGAATACTAATCTTTAAATTAGCATGTGATCAGATTTCACAAACCCATGTGTTACTCACTTGCCTCCCACCCTGAACATTATAATTTATCCTAACCTACTATATGATGTCATTCCAACTATATTTCAATATATTAGCAACTGTGCTTATGACCAAGTGATCTGAATTGAAGACAACTTTAGAGATTGCATTAAACTTTCCTGCAAAGCACAGTAAACTATGTGCTCATTATCCTCTTACACTGTATTGTCAAATAAAATATTTGGTTAAGCAATACTCTTTCTTCCTACTTTCAAAACGGCAATTGCTTTTAGAGCCCCATACAGATTTATAGCTCTCTTCATTTTTTTAGTCTTGCTCCTAGAAGTTGACTGCACAAGTTTTGTTTTACAAAATTATATAAAGTATAGCAGAAATTAAACACAGAAATAGGCAGCCCAGAGCTATCCATGTTCATCAGGTGAATCTGAGAGTTTCCACACAGAGAATCAAATACAATAACAGCAATAGGAAAAAAACAATATTAAATAATGGAATCTTCTTTAAACACAAAAACTTCTGTTACAAAATATGTAGCCCTTAACTGAAGCTGTTAGAGGAAACAAGGGACGTGTTTCTAAATCCAATGCAGAATACAAGCAGTGGTAAATCACAGATGACTTCAGTATAATACAAAAGTATGACATAGTGAACAAGGCAATTGTAATTCTAAGACTAATCAAAAACTTACTTTCAGCAATACACAGAAGTATTGGCATCGTGATAGGAGGCACAGTAAGACTTTATTACTTCTTGTCATTTATCTTCAAAAAAAGTAAACATAGAAGACCTATGGCAATGACTAGGGAAAGGAAGAATTTTACTAAGAGGTAATACTAAAAGTCTGGCTTATCAACATATGCAAAATGAAAGACAAGATGGAATATTATGACTATGTTTGTAATTTGGGACAAACAGGGAGAGAAAGCAAGCTACAGGATAATGCTGTAAGAAGATGAGATAGATAAAATCAGCTATTAATAAATTAAGACTCAAAACTGATCTAATCATCTATGAAGTACACTTCTGGGGTTGCATTCCAAATGGTAGCAAGGGCATGAAACTTACATTGTTTTACAACAGGAAGAGTCATTTCAAGCAAGATGTCATCTGACCATGATATAGAATTATAAGCTTGAGACATGAGCACATAGAAGTCTCTAACCACCACACATAAGGACACGTTGGAAAACAAGACTCGGATCCTGTTTGTTCCACCATCTTATTTAACAAGTCCTGTATTCTGTGACTTTGAGTGCTTACATGTACATTCTTATTTTTCCAGAAGCATGATTTGATTTTAGGTTTGCTAGACTTTAGTTTGCACTGATGTGTGAGAATTTGGCTCTGTATAGCAACAGATTTTTGAGAGGAGGAGCAGCATGCTCCAGATGGTATGAAAAAAAAAATTTCAGCTGTCTTATTATTGCATCTTTCTTACCCTTTCATGGATAGACTAATTGATGCTATTGAGGTCAAGAATGAATTATAGCTATTATCAGATTGGCAGAGACTTGTCTTTCATTGGAGTATAGATTGTGGTCTACTTTTTAAGATCATTTGCATTCTTATCTGTGGGTGTTATTCCTTTTGCAAAAATATAACATAATGGTAAAGTTCTTGGTCATTCCTTCCCTTTTCTGAAATCTCACACTATAGTTCTCATTTGTCTCATTTCTTTAAGTGTAAAAAGAAAAAGGGGGGAAAAAAAAGAAAAATAAAAAAGGCCCAAACAAACAGTGCTTTGCAGTAGGCAGTGTTTTACAGACCTCTCAAAATTATCTACTTGTACCCTTAACTGCCATGAAAGGGATTGGACTCAATTCTAGTACCTTTCACCCTTACTGTTCATTTGAGGATACCATCTCCTTTGAGAACCTTTATTCATTTCTGAAAGTAAGACTTCAATTAGCAGCACAACCCAGCCAAAAAGAGCCAAAGGATTCTTATCTGAACAAAGACCATAACATAAGACATGAAGTCAGAGTAAGCATATTTAGTAAAAGGGTGAATTGAGCTACAGATCTGTAGACTGTAACATTGAAGATGGCTCAAATAAATGTGACCATAGCTCTGCTTGATTGAGATCTTTATACACTAAGAATTTGTGTTCTAGTAAGTTTCATTACATGATCTCATTCATTTAGAAAACCTTTAAAAGGAATCACCTTTGCACTTTTCCCCATAGGGTACAAACATTAGATTTTAGTTTTTAAAGGTCTTTCTTCCCTCTTCCTCAAAAAAGGATTCTTTTCAATGTTAAGGGCATGCAAAGGTTGGTGGGTTATTGCTTTGTTGTTTTTTTGCCTGAGTAGGCAGGAGCCCAAAGGAAAAGGACAGAAAGAAAAATAGGCTGTTTGACTTGAAAGTGTGCAAATACTAGGGAAGTAAGAAAGAAAGTGACCTAAGGGACACTTTATCTATATTTCCTGTAGTGAGTAGTAAGCCACTAGGAACTTCAATCCTGCAAAATATCTGCCAGATAGTATTATGGTGATAAGAAGCCAGCTTTAAGTAGTAACTGTGCAAAGGAACAAAGTTTGAGATTCAAATACTGGTTGCAGTTGCATTTTAATCCACCAAGTTTAATTTCAAAGAAGGGGCTGGTTTTCTTACTAGCAGAAAAGTATAGGAAAAACCTTTTAAAAGTATTTGAACTGTCAGACAAGGTTATCCAAGAAGTCAATGAAACAAAAAAAAAGCAAGAACATAATCATATCTTGCTCGTAGGAATAAAGTAAATTACAGGACATACTTGTTTTTAATGGCTATCCAGCCCAAACAGCAAGAAAAACAAACATGTCCATGGAAAGAACTATAAACATAAAAGACACAGATATGGTCTTTGATTATCTCTGTTGATATAATGTAATAAAAATAAAAATAATGAAATAAAAAAACCTGCAAGAAATAGATGCATTACTGGATGTCATACTGTCTTCTTAAATTATAATTATTGTCTGATGAGACTCTGCTACTGGTAGTGACACATCAGATTTAACGGCACTGCCACACAACACCTGTGGGGTTTCTGGAGGAAAATGGACGTATAGTGGACATAACTGTGAGCAATCTTGGACATTGTCTGACAGGATTCTGTTCTCATGGGAAGGCACGCTGTTTGGGACACTGTTATTATCAGAAAGTCTGAAAACTTGGACTCTGTACTGTGTGAAAGTTATGCTGGGAGAACAGACTCAAGGACAGTGTGTTTGTGCACTCCTGGAACAAGGAGACTAACGGCCTTGCCACCTGCAACAACAAGAACCTGACAGGAAGAGTCAGAGATAGAGACTGATGCCTTGTGGTCAGTAGGTCTTAGCAAATCATATGTAATGTTTAGGCGAGTGGACAATGCATGTAACCAATTGTAATTTGGGCTACCACGTGGCACGCTTGTAGAAAAATGTATTTAAGCAGAGTGTGTGCTTAATAAAATTGACTTCTTGCCGTATTCATATTGAATCGAGTGCGGAGTTCGGGACTTCCGCGTCGCAACAAACACCTTCGCAGATATTAGATCATATAGATAATATCAGAACACTAAGAACTAATGACTACTCTTGAAGAAATTATTGATCACATTTTGAAAGTGAGCTTTTGTCTAGGTGTGGATGTAGACTATAAATGCACCATCTCTAAATGTGCATTTCTTCCTAGAATTTATGTTACTAAACAGGGATAAGATAATTCACTTCTCTAAATGAGTTGATTTAGTTCCTTTATCTTCTGTTTACTGAAGAAATTTAGCAAAATTATCTCAAATGTTTTAAGATCAAAGTTTTAACATACAGAAACAAAAGACAGACTAAAAGCTTTCTATAATTTCCCAGATACCTGTGAATATCTCCTCATATTCTCATACTTTGTGTTATGTGACAGAGATCAATCGGCTTTACAGCATCTAGATCATGGTTGTTGAGCAACCTTTCAGAACATTTTAACAGCTACCCTTTACTTAAGAAGTGAAAGCAGTTACACAAATATAACAACTGGAAAAGAGATGAAGCTGAGAATAATTACCAAACCTAGAAGTTAACAGAAATATAGTAATGGAACCAAAAATATATAAGGATAATCCCTTGTCAAATGAGATTAGAACAAAAAATGTATGAAGTATTTCTGAGGGTATATTAAGAGTGTTATATCAAGAGAATAAGGTGACGTGTTAACAGTGATATTCAAGATCCTGAAGCATTGGGGGCGTTGTGCCAATAGTAATACACCATTGATATTTACGCATCTCCCAAGTAGGCATGAACTTGTCGGGATGACACTGACTGAATTACAGAAAGAAAGTGATAACTTCCAAAACCATGGTGCATTTGCTCTGTTGATAATGCTATTTAGTCCATGTGTTTTAATTAGGCATTAATGTACTGTAAAAAATAATTCCTACTTAATCTTAGTGAAAGACAAACTTTCAGAGATAGTAATGAAATCTCAGCTGTTAGTACACAATACTGTCTTGCCAGACAGTAAAAATCATCAGAAATGCCTCCTTTTTCTAAATTCACCTGAAAATAAATGGCAGAAATAGAACATAGCAAGAGATGGAAAGCATTCATTAGCTCATGTATTTTGTTTCCATGACAATGAATGATCTTTTCCACAGTACATTTTCTAGAGTCTTCTCAGTCTAGTTTCAGAAGTTTTTAAATTTTTAAGACTAATACTGTGTGATTGTTCTATAAAGTGTTAGATTAAGAAGTTTGCATGGTCAAAACCTTTGATTGATTACATCAAACCTCAGGGTTTTTTTTAATCTCTTAATTAAATCTAAAACCTTTTTGCTCTTTAAGTAATTAGTACATATGGTGTTAATCTGTCTCCTTTCAACGCTAACTAAGCCAATGTTGACATATATCCATTTTTCTTCACTATTTTTTTCTGGATCTTTTCACTTCCTTTTATTGCTTTTCTGAAGTCTAGATAAACATATGTCTACAATTATGCACAGTGATCCCAGTGTCAGTGTCTCAGAGCTGTTTTGGATAGCATGTTCCATCTTGCATTTAACAATTAGAAATACTACACGAAAACTAAGCTTTTTAATTAGGTGATAACCTGCCAGTCATGGTCAGCCCCAACAGGCATCTGTGGGCTTTGTGGAATATATTACGTGTCCATTCTGCAAATGATGTTTATATAAATATCACTGCTAGTTTCTAAAGGTCTCTTTTATCTCAACCTCACACATATAATAAACAATATATTCATCACTAGGAGTTCAAATACAAAGCTCCTTTTCCCATGTACTTCACCTAGAACCCAAAATTCTCATCAACATATAGAAAGATGGTTTAGAGAAGAATATAAGGATGCAGTAAGAGCGCTTCATCACAAAAAGTATTTTATTGTATTAGATTTACTGAGGACAAGAGCAGAAATTGTAATTCTCTTTTAATAAATATTTTTGTATATATAACTTAAAATAATAAAACCATCCAAGTAAAAAAAAATCTCTATTGACTGATCAAGATCAATAATCTGTAGTCACCTGGTTTTAGTCTTTTTTAGTTAGCAAATCATACAGCTACAAAGAAACTGAAAAAGGTTGCACTGGTCCCTTATTCCTTGCACCGTTTGTACAGAGTTGGAAAAAAATAAGACCCAATATGTACATATGTACATGGCATTAGAGATGTTTCAAGATACCTAGACAAATCCAGCTTTTCTGAGAGAATGCTAAAAATACTTGAGATTTTTGTGTTCCTAAATACAAGCAAAGTTAAATTTTCTGCTGCAATGAAAGAAAGATTTTAAGATTAACTGTAGAACCATAATCTATGATAATATATGGATCCTTGTATAATGTATAAATGTAGTATTATTCCTGGTTAAGTATTCAAGCTGCCTTATTTATTACATGATTACATACTACAAGTAAAATGCAGCAGCCCTGCAGCACAAAGTGCAGCTAATCAGCAAAAGTATACCACAGACAGAAAATATAATCAGGTGAAATAGAGGCTATGCTTTCACTGCAGAGTTTATACAGACTTCTGCTGAGATATTGACAGTATCCTTCCTCACAGCTGCTCTCATAAACCTCTTCTTCCAGTTTAATGCTTCTAAATTGGAATTCCCGACATGTTTTCAGTACTGCAAAGTCCTGGTATATGGTCTATAAGCAAAAGTCCCTCTTGTGACTGTATCGGTTTCATGCTGGCATTAGTCTATTTGCAATCAACATAAAGTGCATTAAAATTAATCACTGTAGCAATTTCTTATGTTTTTTTCAGTGTTTCTATTCAGTCTCTGCTAAAGCATGCTCTAAAAATACACTGCAGTGAAGTGATTAAGTATAAAACCTGTCAAAATCACAAAATAAAATTTTCTTTCTAGACCTGCTCAGTACATGGAAAAATCTAGTGCAGCACTGATAAAAATCTGAAGTTAATACAGTGGCCTGCAAACATGTTTTGATTATATAACTTAAAATAGCACATTCTCTTCTGGTAAATAAAAAAAAAAAGCCACCAATGGCTGTTAGTGAAAAATCATTTGAGTAACTGAAATAATAAGACATTTCTTTTTAGCTAGAGATATGAGCAGGTAAAGATGTTTAACTTTGCATGAAGTGCTTCTGTTATGCAATAGAATGAGATTCATCCCCTTACGTAGGAAATAAATCAAGAGTTTCTGAAATGTGTTATTTAGGTACATGGAAGCAATGAAATATTCCACTCTGCTGCCATAGTTTTAAATTTTGCATTACATGAGGGATGGATAACACATAATTAATGAGGATATTCTATTATTCTGCAGGATTTTCTTGTCTGGGGAGAGAATTGAAGCAGAAGGAGGAAAAAATACAGATAGGCAAGAGACAGAAATAACACACTGCAATACAGCAAATAGATCCATGTGAGAAATTCCATTTCCTATCTTATCTCCACACTTCTTAGCCTTGTGCACTTTTACCATACATTTTCATGGCAACTACAATGAGCTAACATTATTTTCCGGTGACAATACTAAATCACATCACTCCAAATTTGAAATTGTTATAACGAAACTCACAGAATTCAAGTAAAGCTAACATAGTGCCAAAGACCTATTAAAAATATTTTTCCTTCCCATTTTTAGTTATCTCACCTCACTTCAGCTGAAGTACTACCAGATTCAAGATTAGTTCTCAATCTGACCTAAGCTGTTGTTTCAACATCCACTTGCTCCAATCAAAAGTGAATATATGAAACAGAATCTTTCTGTATCACCCAAGAACAATTCAAATGTCACCCACACAATCAGAATGAAATACTGACCAGTGAACTTTGCATAACTTCAGTAGAAGTGGTTATTGAGACAGAATTTAAACACTAATGGTTATTCAAATGGTTTGCCAACTGAAGGTAAGCAGGAAATATTCAAATTTCTCAGCTATGTTTATTTTTATATTTATCTGTGAAGCGTAAAATATAGGTTTATTCATAGTGGATTACTTCAACAGACCAGAATCCAGTGAAGATCCCTTTGCATTTGTTGCACAGAAATACTATAACAATAAAACACAGAAAAATTGAGATCTGGAGGTTTTTCCCCAAGTTTACCATCAGGAGATAGCACAACATCCTCCACAGAACTATTTTTTCTGTGCTTAACAGGAGAGCAATGTATTTCTGTACACCACTGTAATCTTGCGAGTATCGTCTCTAAGTATCTAATATAGTTACCCCATTTTTTAGTGTCTCCATCATACATGGGAAACATTAAACATGCTTACTACACAACATTCTCAAACTGCAGAATTTCTTTGCAAATAGAAATACATTTGCTTTTTATGTAAACACTGAATGAAGAAATTATGTTCAATTCTTAAATTAAGGAAAACTGAAATGCTTATCCCAAGACAAAAAACAATTAAAAAAAAATCACTGTAGTGAGGACACATCAGCTGTGCAGCTGACAGTATGTAAGGAAAGAATGGAGTTAGGAATACAATGCAATTTGTAGCTAGTATGACAAAAGATATTCTTGGTGCAGTGAAGGGTATGGCACAAAATCCTTGTGTATCTCTAAGTTATTTACGTTACTCTGCCACGTGGCCCAAAATCTAAAGAGGAACCTAAATTCCCAGAAATCAATGAAAATTTAATTTGATCTTTCACTTTTGTATGCTTACAGTCTCTAAAACCTTCATAAATATTTGACCATACAATAAATTAAACTACAGAGAGTCCTGTAAAGTATTAAATATAAAATATATCCCAGAAAACTCCAGCAGTGAAGTTTACATGGTTTTCCTGGCACTACAAAGGAGATGCTGGCAGTGGCATGTGTAGAATTCAGACCACTGTATCCCCTAATTGCTTGACCGAATTACACTAATACCTTCTTCTCCTACTTTATTCTAAATAAGAGACTCAAATTACTATTGCAGGAACTTTTCATATGTCATGATTATGCTGTGCCCTACAAATGAGCATACTTAATAACAAAGACTCATGCTAAGCACAAGCAGGCTTTTGTGCACATAGCTGGAATTATTGTGGTTTTAATGTCACAATTCTTGTCTCATTTTAAAATCCTCTCTGTCCTCCCAGACAACTTTTCCAAAACTTCCAAAAGTAAAGCTAGATGTTGTTCTACTGGAAGAGTCCTTGAAAACAGGGCACTTAGCAGCTTTTACTGTAGGTTATTTGAATAATAATCAAACAGTGTTAGAGTCACTGCGTTATGTAAGAGCTATAAATTTGGTTCTTCTCTAAAAAACACTTTTTGTAAGCGAACACAATTCCACTGTTAGCAGTGAAAAATGGAAGTCCTCGAATGAAGCATCAACTATTCCTGGAACCCTAACATCCACGCTAAATGCACTTGCTTTGAGTGCAACCTGAAGACACAGGAGCAGTGATGATACTAGGAACATGAAGAAATGTAAGGAGAAACGTTGGTGTACAGAAGAGGAGAGGGTAAAAGGAGAAGAGAGATCTTATGCTTGCTGTTTCAGCCAAAGTTTAAAATTATCCTAGACTTATTTAAATTATGTTTGCATATCTATATTTGCAAATAAATTTTGTAGGACTACAAATTAAAAAAAAAAATCAATTGGCGAGAAAAGCTTTCTTGAAATTCTGAGATTCCAACATCTTAGTTATGTTTTTATCATCTTAAGTGATTTAAAATATTATTTTGAATGTATTACATGGAAAAAAAGTAAAATTTGCAACAAATAATCATTTTATGATTCTACTAATTATTTAATAATGAAGTGAGTTACTATAACAAAAATATGTCCACAGAACATGCCAAAAGGTACCATCTTTGGTGCACAGTAGTTAAACCACATACTAAACTTCTTTGTTTTGGAGTACTTCTCCGTGACTTTTATAGGTTAAAAATTAACTATTTTAAAGTAATTATAATAATTGCATTACCTTACTTATCATTTTAATTTTGTGCACCTTTTAACAAGTCAAAGGTTGTTGTTCCAATTATAACGTATATGGCTATTACTAAGAGATATAGACTAAAAGGTAATCTATTGAAAATACTGATGAAGTTTCATAATAAAAAATTACCTTGAATACTGAAAGGTAGAAATTTGGAAGTATATTTTAATCAGGAAGATAAGTCAGAATTGCAGGGAGGATAAAGTGTATTAATCAAGACATACTTCATTCTTATAAACAGAGACACCATGCAAATTCATTCTGACTCCTGTATGACAAATCCAACTCAACTCTTATCCTAAAACAAATTAAAAAAAAATTACACAAGTTTAGAACAAAGTTTTCCCACGTAGAATATTTTGACTTGATTTCTCATGCTCATAATTATTTCTTGCCAGGTTAAGATATAAAGAAGAAACCAAAAAACAGCTACCAGGAAGTTACATTTACCTCCTTATTGCAAAGTACATGTTGAAGTGAAACCATGGACTTTAAATACTTTCAGCTTCTGCTTCCAACCTTTTGTCTCAGCTGAAATAATGCTGTTACCTCCAAGACTCATCTTGGATTTCACAGATTTTCAGGGACTATTATTGTATTCTTTTTATTCCTTTTCTCAAACCTCGTCCATCACCCTGAGGCTGATACCAATCTCTCTTGAAGTGTTTTGAAACATAGAGGTTTCTAGGAGGAAAACTTCATTCCACTTCTACAGTTCAAAATGAAGAGCATATTCCTGAGAAATTGAAAGGGGTGCTAGGTCCTCAGTTAGCTACTGGTAGGAGAGCTCTGTCTTACCTGGAAGGAAAGAACCAGTGTTGTTGCAATACTGTTCTCGTCCATCCTCCTTGGTTTAACCAGACATACACAGTCAAACTTCCCAATTTTATTTGTGTTATTCTGTACCCCTATAAGTTGTGATAATAGGAGTTTAAATAGGTTTGTTTTCCCCTCTAATTCTCTTCCTACCCAGAATCACACTATGCTAAAAAGAGGGAAGAAAAACATCTAGAAATTGCAAGACCCACACCAACAGAAGTGGTCATCCTCTACTCCACCACTTCAGTGAGTCAGTAGTGATGGCACGCACTGCTGGCAAAACTTTTCTACCAAGGGACGCAAAGACATATCTTAGTCTGATAAGGAACATTTTGCTTTCCGAAGCACCGTGTTTCTACAACGCACTGTAATTATTATTAGTGACACAGGCACACTGTGCCATAAATGTTCATGTGATTTAACATACTGAGCAAAAAGGCAAAAAGCTAAAAGGATAAAGAAAGAAGTGAAAACAAGGTGAGGGACTACAAGAGTGCTGTTAAAGGACAGGACTGGTGAAGACTCACAGGGAGTTGTTGACCATACAGGTGAGAAAACTGAAATGTTTACATATATGACTGACCACCTGGTGTATTGGCTTTGCAAACAGTCTGGTGTGTTGGCTTTGCCTCATACCAATATACTAAATGCTAAACTGAAGCAGTATGGAGCAGATTTGCACAGCATTCATGCCAATTTTACCAGAGTGTCAGCATCCTGTGAAAACATAGAACGGATAGCTAGGGCTAGGTATTGGTTCAGTCATGACAGCTCAATCTGACCCCAAATATATCTATTACCTAGCCAAAGACAAGCAACTTTGATTTCTGGATGTCTGTGCTGGAACATGCAGATTTCATAAACTACTCGGCTTTTGTCATTGAACAAATCTCATTAAAATATTTCAAGTTGAGTGCATAAAACCACTAGACATTTTGTAATATCATGGCCTCTGCCTTTTCTTCTTCCAGAAGAAGAAGATAATACCCACACCTTATTTGGATGTTCTGCAATTTACAGAGTTATTCAAGAATAGAAAGAGATTCTTTTTATATGTTCTGATCAAAAAAAGTTGTACTTGGTAACTCAAACACAGCTTAGAATAGATTTCTATTGCTTTCAATCAGGTGAGAAAAAAATCAAGTTTAAGACAAGTTTAATAATTTCCAAATTTAGGATTATTTAAATTTGTCAATTTAACATGCTATTTTAAAATTGTGCACCTCTGACCATTCTTTTTCTTTTTTCTGGTGGGAGGTTAAGATCATATGCTAGCTAGGATTTTATTACCATCATCAGATAACAGCAGCTTATACACAAGGAGAAGAGAGAAGCCTGTTATGGCTGCAAATATCCACAGCTCTGAGAGATTCATTGAGGAAGCATATGTCACCTTATTAAATCTGTACCAACTGAGGTGGAAGTAACAGAAGGTATCTCTCTCCAGAGCTGGAAGAGATAGGAAGAGAAATAGTTCTGTAAGGAAACCTCTTACTTTTCTCTCTCTGAAAATATCTGTAACAGGATGTTACAGGAATATTTTTTTTTCCTAGAAATAGGGATTTGAAAAACTACCCCCAAAATAAAGAGCTGCCAAGACAGGATGGAATACAGAACTTTTTCTCAGAAAGAAATAGCTTTGGGGCAATTTAGCACATTAACTTGCTTCCTCCAAGGGAAATAGAAAGATGAGAAGATTTAAAAACTCGTGTGGCTTCTCCCATTTTCTCCCATAGTAGCAAATTAAAGGGCAAACCCTAACAAACTACATTTTTAAAGGTAGTTATAAGAGAAGCCAGTTTTTGAAAGTGGATAGAGGCAGTTTCAATTATTATTCACTACTGTAAGTCAGAATATGGACAACATACTCTCAGTTCTAACGCCAGTGTTTTTATCCTTGGCATAGTCACATATTTGAAAATGCAAAATACTCTTAGAATCACAACAAATCTCTTGCTTTGTTGAACTGATACAGAGTCATAAAAAACCTCAAATCTATTCTATTCAAATCTAATCTATCCTACAGAAATATCTTGACAAAATTATCTCCCAACAAGGAACAGAAAATGACCTTTTTCCTTTAATGCCGAAGTAATCATTACTTGCACCATGACAATAATTACCTGTGCCAGTAATTCTTGACATCATGTGATGACTTCATTAGAAAAGGAAGCATTAGTAAATAGTTCATAAGTATATTTAGGAAACAAGCCAAAAATTAAATAATGAAAATAAATCCTACTTTTTCCTACTAAAATGATATTTACTGTGTAAATATCTGGTTTTGCAAACAGGTTATTTTATTAGATATTTTAGTAACCTTTTAAAAATCAATATATTTATATAAAAGATGCTTACCAAGGGATTGAAAAAGTGAAAACTTTTAAGATTTTTTTTAAATACTGGGGTTTAACTTAAGGAAAGAAAATACAGTTCACTTTTTTTTAAAGTAAGAGTGTCTAACTTCAAAAGATGGATCATTCCTGATTCTCTGCTGTACAAAGAATTTGTGAACAGCCTTTTTTGGGGCCAAATATATTATCTGTGTTATGCCCCTGTGTGGCAAATTTAAACAACAAATTCACATAGCTGTAACAAAAAAATAACAATGTGTCATGGGAGAAGCCAGGTTTAGGTAAATCCACTGCTTTTCATTCTCAGAGAAAAGCTGTTGACATATACTGCAATGGTAAAATTGGACTGATACTGTTCTGTACAGTTTGTATTAATTTTCGTCACAAAGGATTCTCACCATTATGCAGTGATGTGTTAATATTGCCCAAAGCAACTATGACTTTGCAAAGCATGCTGCTACAAATAGAGCATCTGACAACACAGTATTTGTGCACTAAACTCTACATAAAGAAAGGGAATCAGAAAATATAACTTCCCCAATAACTAAAGGGTAAGGCATTTTAAAACTTTATTTCATTGTGTCTTGTCATTGTGAAAAGTACATCACTGAAAGTTATCAGACTGTAATAAAAATCAAAGCTCCTTTAGAATTTGAATGTAATGTAAGCACTTGGTATATTTTCAGAAAAGGTCTCCTGACTCCTTTTCCCATACTTACTTTTCCCAGACAGATGAGAGATGTGTTCTACATACTAGGTATTTGCCAAACATTAAGAATGCAAAATTCTTAGCAGGAAGAAATTCTAATTATTTTTCAATACAAACTAACCTGTTAAACAGAAAACAGCACTACAGCCCCCAGCATAGGTGAAACAATGTTGAGGTAAAGTCATAGCTCTTACTGCTTCAACTGGCTGGTGTTGGTAATGTCAGATACAGATGCACAGGACCAGGAGGAGGGGCCAGTAAACCAGCTACCTCTTTTACACTCACAATAGCATCTTACAGCAAAGTGTTGCCATATAGCTGTCAAAAGAGAATGAAACTGCAATACTCCTCCAACAGAAGCTGTTAGCAGAGATTAACTAAACCCATTTAAAGGGTTAAATCAACCTAATTCATCAAGAGTTTAATCTCAGTCTGTCCCTTTCACATCAGCTTCTGCAATGCAAAAAATATGTAAGGCTTCTACATTAAATAATAAAAAACTTTAATATATATTCCTGTTAGTGCTGGTATAATATCAAAGTGAAGGCAGAGATAACTGGCTTGCCTACAACAAAATCACAGCATATCTAAACTTTCAGAAGAACTGAAAACTCCAAGAACAGATGGTGTGAAAATTAATAGGAATGTATTTTCAGCCACAGTTATATGCATACTACCTACTTCCCTATAGTTTGTTTTATATTCCATAGTGCATACTATTGGTATACAGTAACCTAATGCGTTAAATGAAGAATGCATTTCTTCACATTATTACTTTGTGTAAGCATCAGTTAATCATCCTGTGCTTGCTGTCAGCTCTTATCTTTGTGGACTCAACTTTCACTTTTTAGATGTAAAAACAGAAAGGAAAACCTTGAAACAAAACAACAACAAAAAAGCAAGAGTATCTTTTCAGTTTGACAAAATATTTAACTTTACAGTCAGAAGAGACAGACCACATTATATCCCATCCTCATCAAAGCAGAATCTTTTACATACTAGTTATTTTTGTTTTCCTTTGCACAGTTCTGAAACATTAACTCTTAATGCATGAACAATTAGTTTTTAGCCAGTGCATTGCATTAATTGTGCAAAGCTTTAAGTGAAAAAACTACCTAAAATCTACGCTACATTGATATAACTAGAAAAAAAGAGATTTTTTTTTAAATTAGTAAGACAACAAAAAGGACTAGCTTCCAAAATAAATGTCAGCAAGATTTTTTTTTTAGTGACTTTATAATAGATGACGTCTTCAAAGCCCTTTTATCAAGATCAAATTGAAAATACTGATACTTATTCAAAAGACAGAATCTTTTTACTCAATAACCTTAAGTAACTTTCAACTAACTTCAACTTCGTAAGACACAGAAAGCATGACGGTCTGTCGTGATGACTGCTGCATATTGTTATAAGATTGCACAATGTTTTCTTGAGACCAAAAAAATTGGTACCTAGAAAAACATGACATTGCTCCTTATAAATACAGAAATTCTCTAAATAAGACAGTCCATACTAAGTAAAAGACTGGCCTTTATAACAATTCTTTCTTGTTTGCCAGCCTTCTAGAATAAATATAATTCTAAATCTCAAGCACAGGAAATGCAACAAAACTCTGATGTCTTTTGATTCAAAACTGGCACCATATGCAGCTTGTGCCAGAGACTTACAAGGAAAATGCACACATAAAGCACCATGCACATGTATCTTTAAAAAAAAAATTAACAAGAAGCAGCAAGCAAGCACTTTGACCTGCAAAAACAGATCCAGAGAATCAGGACTTGGTTTGCAGCTGATTAGAACAGTTACTAAGGGATTTATTGGTTGCTGCAGGCCTGAAACTATGCACTTGGAAATGTGCAGTGTTTTCCAGTCATAGTTGATAATACATAAATTATTACTCTGTTTTGTAAATCCTCAGAGATTTCACAGTACACCAAAGGGATGTAAGAACAATCTCACCGACAGATTTCATATACATCCAAAAAAATCCATAATTTTTCATGCTTAAATAGAAATTCATAACCAAAATACCAAGACTTGAAAAGAGTAACGTTTAATAAATGTTAAAATATTTATAAAGTAAACATTAGCAGTAAGGGAAAGAATCCTTATAATATTCTGGGAAATAAAATGATGACAGTTTTCTGAAGTATTAAGTGCAAATATCACTGTTTAAGAAATAATATCCCATTTAAAATGGCTTTCTACCACAAACAGAGAAGATTAAAATGCTGGATATAGTTTCTGCAATATTACTTCCACCCTTTTTCCAGAATGTTTCCATCAATGCACTGTCTTGACAAAAAATTACAGAATTCTTTTTCTCCCTGATCTCCAATTGCACAGTTTTTGATAAAATTAATCATTTTTCTGTTAATATTTAATAGCAGTATTATAAAGTTCTAAACGTGAGTATTACAGTATGACATTTTATAATGTCACAAAAATGAGTCATTATTAATTCAGTTTACCAAAAAAAAATAAAACCAACCTAAGAGACCAATTTAATAACCATCAAGTACCAGTAAACAAAACTTCTCCTTATCATTTCTAATTCCCACAAAACAATAGCTATTCATAAGAGGATAGCCTATCGAGCTGACTGACCAGCTGCAAAGCAGCCACTGATCAGCTATAATTTGGCTACTTGAAAAGATTATTGAAAAACATCACACACAGAATCCAAGTCTTCTAAAAATAAGAAACTGCTTTCTGCCTATTTTGCAAGGGGCGTGCAGGACTACTAATTTACATCTTCCAACAAATTATGTACGGTTAAACAGACACATCTCTCAGCATTTAATCCTTTCACTGCCACATCCTCATAGAAATCATTTTCTCAGACAAATTTCTTTATGAATATTTAACATGCTTTAAGGATTATAGTGAATAATGCTAGCTTCTAATGGTAGTTAATGTATTTGAAAGATACACAACCATCTTAAATATTTTATTCTCTCTTTGCTGGCTTTATTTCTGCAGGTTGTGTTCTCATGTAAATCCTTACATAAAACAGAAAAACACCATCAAAATGAACTGGCTGCTTTCATAAAAATATTAATATCTAAGAGTAGAATTATAAAAATACCCCAATGGAATACATGCAAATAGATTAACTGTCAGCATAAGCATAGAAACAGTTAGACAAAAATGGTTAATTTCTACTCACCTGGTGTTGTTCAATGTTTGTCCAAAAAGATCATTTTGTAAAATATTTGGAGGGGATGAAAAAACCCCATGAAAATGAGATAAAACAGAATTGCAGACCTGGCGCAGTGTTTCAAATTGCATTTTCTCTCTTTCCTTCCCTTCTATTTTTCTTCACCACCTGTCTTAAAAGTCATCTATTTTGCACACACCATCAAATGCAAACATACCAATCAAGTTCCATATTTCTCCTGATCTCTGTAAAAACTGTGCCTAAACGAGCAGGGACTGAGAGTTAATTGTACAGTCATTATTCTTCTAATTCGGTCGTAGAAGATTTAGCACCCGTGCAGCTTTCTCCTGACTGAAGCAAGAATTCTAAACAGCATTAAGCTTTTTGGGCATTCCCAGCTGAAGTGTGAAGCTGAGCTGCTTTCATGTACTCTACTCATATTTCTCTAAGCCTATTAAAAACACGCAGTGAATAGATGCTGTCGTCAGGAGTTTCAGCACATCTGGCTGGCAGCAATAAAATCTCAGAAGTAAAAAAAAAAACGAGGGCAAGGCATCCTCACACTGTTACTACTGTCTAAGAGGAGGAGGATTTCTGCATCTTCCCCTCCTCTTTCCCTCCCCTGTAAAACTGACTAAGAGACTAACATTGGTGATGGTGTATGTAGGGGTTTGTTTGTTTGTATTTTTTTAAAGTAAAGGCATCTCTACAGTATAGAAAGACCACTCTAAAAATATATTCATATAATAAATAACATGTAGCACCGAGACTGTAACAGACCTTTCATCTCATATCTGAAAAGCTATACTGTACCTTACATGATATAAGAGTTTTTTCAGTGCATATATTTAAAGGTAATATCAATTCATGACTGAAGCAAACATACATTCTACACATAACTACTATGCTAAGTACTGTACACACAGCACCAAAGTAGTGATTTATCATGCAGACTCAAACAATCACTAAAAGGAATGGCTGTATTATATATGTCCTACATTTTCAAATAAGTCTTCAGCATTTTTAAAAGTTTATTGCACAGAATTAGTGGTGATGAAACCGAGCAGAATCAATCATTGCTTTGGATGCTCCATACCTGTCCACTTCCAGGAAAACCCTCTGTCCTAGAAGCCTATGTCTGCAGCATGCATACAGTACAGCAAGTCAAAGACCAAGAGGCAGAATCAGTCATCTGATGGGACACAGTGAGATTTAGCAACATAATATGTACAGTGAATACCATTAAATGTACAGAAAACAACTGTTCCTGGCTACAAAACATATTTTTCCCCTCTTTTCTTTCAATGCTTGTGCCAGAGGATGACATTACATAACATTATAAAATATATTCTATCACTGTCAAATTGAAAAATAACAATTAAAAAGATTTTCCCTAAAAGATCTCATTTTCTATCCACAGCTTTTAACATCTTAGCACTAATTACAAAATCTCCAAATAAACTAACATAAAATGAGGGCTATTATTAAAGCTTTTCCACTGAAAGCAATTTTAATCCTGAAAGATATGGGAATAAGCAACCTTCCAGCTAATTAAAGTGTTGTATTGATGTGCTCAGAAGGGAGCACCCATCCAGGCTTCTTTAGCCAGAAGGATGGCAGCCACAATTCAGATTTTCAAACAAAAAAAGAAATGGGAACAAATTCATCTCCAGGCCCCTCTCAAAAAGATGTAGAAGACTCCCTACTAACAATCATGTTAATTATTTTTAAAAACAGCAATTGAGAAAATATACACTAATAAAACTCTTCCTAAAACTCATGTGAAAACTACACAAAAGATTTTTTAGTATGTGGGTTTATACCTATTCCTTACTATGCATTCCGGAAACATTTGTATTTCAAAAAGGTAATACAATTTGTGCTTAGAAGTACTAGGCAATATGAATGGCAAAGCTGGTAACTGTTGAGATCCTGGAGTATAAACTTATGAGTACTTATGGCTATCCTGCCACAATAACAAATACTTCACACTTGGTAACCACCTTGTCTACATTAAAGAGAATTCATGTTTGCAACGTAAGAAAATTTGCTCTAACACTCATTCCATCAAAAAGACAAAATGTTTGTATCTGCTGGAAGAAACAGAATCACCTTGTCATAAATGATTCAAGTTTTTCAAACAATTATTATTCTCATAGGCACTACTTAACAGTTCAGAAACAATGCTAACCATTGAGCAGGTACAAAACCAATATTTTATAATATATTTCGATTATAATCACCATTTTATTTTGTCTCTTATAAAGGGTCATCAAACCAAGATATTCCAGCAGTTGCAACCAAGGTCTGAACACTGAGCATTCACCTTTCTATGTCTTCATTTTCAGATACTTAAAAAGGAAATTATGATAAACATTCTTTTTGGTAAAAAAGTTTTAAAACTACCACAAAATTGGATACATATTTAAAATGTCCAACTTTTAAATTTAGTTATGTGGTAAGAAATGATGAGTACTCTGCAGATATTCATGTAAGTAAAAAAATTAATACAGAAAACATAAAATAAATATTTTTTTGTTTTTTTAAAAAAAAAAAAATTACAGAAAAATAAACAGAATTGCCATTATTTCCTGACCCCACTGTTGTCTTCTGAGAGACCTTTTGGTCAATAGATAATCCATTCCCATATTTACTATGTGGCCTATATTATGGCATTGACCCTATAATGTAGACTTAAGTCGTCTTCTTAATTACTTCCACAATACAATCATTTGGGCTGAGAAGAATCAAGGAAGTAAAGAGGCCTAACAAGAGGCTGGAGGAGGTGGAATGAATGAGCATGAGCAGAGTAGGCTGTGCCGACTGAAGTACATTTCCTTTCAGAACCAGAATGGAACTCACAATCAAAAGAAGTTTGTGGAACCACACATTATATTTGTTTCCTGTACACTAACACTGTCAGAACAAAATAGTACAGGTACTAGTTCCCTTATGTCAATCCTGGTAGTCAACTACAAATGTGTCAGTATTTTTTATATTTTAAAATTTCCTCTGGTGGAGGGCACAATGATTTAGTGTCATTTTTAAGACTTCGGAAATTATATCCTCATCATTCCCAGATTAAAAGCCTCACATAAGATTTCTGGAAAATATGGAAACTAATTTTTTACCTTATGCTTGAGATCTTTTATCTTCTTCAGGTCACCCACTCTACACCCTTGAAGAAAAAGAGACCCTATATGCACGTGCTGCTTCTTTTTGAAATAGCCCCAATTATGCACTTCACCATGCACTAGGTAAGGCAAGCACTACTCAAACACTTGAGATTCTGACATTTCCTAGCATTTGAGGACTCGATTTAAATAATTTTGACAGTGATTTTTATTATAGTATTTTGTGCATTTATACTTGTATGTACATGTACACACTCTTGCTAATTATGGTTTAAAAATAATAGAAAATTTTCATTTCTACAAGAGTTTTGCAAAGGGTTTCGTAGTCAAGAACACAAAGTACTTTAAAGATATTGCACAGAATGGAAAAAAACAAGTACCATATAGTCTAAGCTACTACCTGACATGGCTGATAGCCAATTTCAAAATGAAAAGACAAGGCTATGAAAGCATCATTAGATCCATTAAGCCAGGTTACACTGACATCCATCCACGTACCTATTTCTCTAGCCAAGCTAAATCTTAATAAACACCCTCCAGCTACAAGTACTTTGGAAGATATTCTAGAAAGCTTCCAAGTACATATTATATTTCAAATATAAGACTAAACTTTAGGATTTTATTTTAAAACTCATAAAGCTCTCAAGATAAACCTATCATACAAAGAAAGTCAACAATATGTACAAATATGTTGTCTCAAGCATTACTTATAGGCATCATTTCTTTATCATATCCACACAGAAAAGACATTTCACAGAAAGTTGTAGCTTAAACAATGTAAAGCTATGCAACCTCATTAAAATTACACACTACAGCTCATAAGGCAAAGATTGTTCTCATAAAAGACACTATCAAGTATAATTTTGGATTCAATTCTGTTCTAATTTACTAGATATTACGTAAGTATTGTTAGATGGAATCACAGAAGAATATGGTAGAAATGAGTAACTAGAAGTTTGGTGGTAAGAGTGGGATTTTTTAAATGCACCGAAAGTCAAATCTCTATTTTTTCATGGAGACACTAAATAAAATTCAATAATTAACAGCACATAAATACCTGTAATGCAGTTACCATTGTAATCCAATATGCCCCTATGAAAGCATTTAGCTAAATATTTAGAATTTAAAATTTTGGTTGTTTAATTGTTTTCATTAAGAAAAGAAAAAAAAATCTGAACAAATGCTTTCCAGAAAGGAAAGTTAATGACAGTGGACTTGCACTTTGGACGTTGTTATATTATTACAGTTTATAAGACTATTCATTTTGGGTCAGATTAGCAAATTGATGCTCAAAGTTGGGACATGATTTTAGAGGACTAACTTAAATTCAAGGATGGACATTTCATTTCACTACTGCAAGTAAAATGCAGGCAGACTTTCTTTTGGCATAAAGCACACATTGATGTGATGAAATACAAATAAATGTTCAAATGTTCAGTTTCAAAAGAGAAGTTTAGCAAACTAAGGCAAACTCTACAACCGTAAATTTAATCACATAGAAATAGGAGTCATAGAAGCCTGTATCCTTAATGTCTAGGATAGGAAATAATAGAGGGATGCAGATAAAGCCCCGAACCCAAACTGATAAAAGTACCTAAATCCGGGCTGCAAGGAAGCATCAGTCTCTGCTCAAGAAGCGTAATAATGAATCCTCTCCTTGAGCTGGCGTCTGAGTAGTCATTCAAAATGCACCCTTTTTATTAAAAGAAGTCTGGCAGTTACAACAGTATCTGGGAACATGGAAAACTGAACCCCAAGTTTCTCTTCTGGCTTCCTCAGATATACCCACAAAGTCCTCAAAACCACCCTCTTGGCTGTTCCAAAGGGAATTTGACTTTGCTGTTGAGGCTGTTCTCTCCCGTAAAATAATTAAATATTGAAAGAACTATTTAATTCACTGAGTTAAACATTCATTAAGAACAGAAAAGTGATACTGATTTTATTCCCCAGTAGTCAGGTCACAGATCTATGATGGTAGCTACTGAAATTCCAGCTAAGAGACCAAACCTTGTTACAGAAAATATCCACAAAGTACAGTAACATAAAAGAAAGTAAATTAATCCTTGTGTTCAACAGTCAAATATATTTCTTGCTTGCATTTCCACATTTCCCTCTTTCCTTCCTTTAGTTTTTGAGGTATTCTATCCATATCATATAATTCTTTCCAATGTCTGTCTTCATCCTCCTCCCATTTAGCCATTTAATAGTAATCTATACTCTTGTTTTGGTCTAAGTTATGGGGTTTAAACCAAGGATATGAGACTTGGAAATCTGGACAGTCTGTTTATCCATTTTTCTGTCCATATCACCATCTATCACCATGATTAGTAAGCTTGAGGAGACTTGTTGACTTCATAGGGGCATGAATATTAAAATAGTTAAATTCGAGAATGCTGCGTGAAAATCAGCAGCAGGAGGAAAGAAAGACCCAAATTGGAGTGCATAGAGGAAGAGCGGGTAAAACTCAGCCAGCACTCCTTGAATTTGTCAGTAGAAGTACAGTCAGAATGTGGTTAGTAAATAGGCACTTCTTTACCCTGTTAAGTTGGAAAAAGTTATCATAAGTGATAGGAAGAAGTGCTTAAATTGTTGCGATCCTCCACCACATCACAGAGGTAATAGGATAGGAAAACATAAGACACCATCATAGGCTGTATTGGAACCTCAACTGTCTGTTCTATTTAATTCCCTCATCCCCTAGTTTCTGTCGGATTTGCTAGTAATGGCGTCCCATGCACGAAGAACTCACAGAATCACAGAACGTTAAGAGCTGGAAGGGACCTGGAAAGATCATCTAGTCCAAACCCCCTGCCACAGCAGGATTCCCTAGATCAGGTCACACAGAAGAGTGTCCAGACAGGCTTTGAATATCTCCAGAGGAGACTCCACAACCTCTCTGGGGAGTCTGTTCCAGTGCTCTGGCACCCTTACTGTGAAAAATTTTTTTCTTTATTCACATGGAACCTCCTATGCTTACAGCCATTTCCCTTGGCCTGTCACTCAAAGTTTATCTCCTGTTCCATCAGCAGTAATAATAAACAATGAAAAAAATTATAATTTACGCTTAGAATGAGCTTTACAAAACTAGTTAATCATCAGAAACCTCGTAAGTAAATTATCTATTAAAACTCAATGCTTAAGTGATAAAGAATAATGCCAGCGTTCCAGATAAGATGCATGAACCCAAATCTACCCTCTTACTTGCTGTGTTTAGGGTAACTGAACTTTGCCGTACCAAATCTGTTGAGCCACCGTTCCCTGTGGCAGCAACTGTTTAGTAGTCTAATTCCAGTGAAACCAGGGATAACACTGCATGCCAACAGTCTTTGGATCAAGGCCCAAAAGTGCAGTACAGCTCTATGCCTCTAGGACCTTTCCAAATATTGGAACTGTTCTAGTGCC
Organism: Galbula dea; assembly: GCA_013399015.1. NCBI lineage: Eukaryota > Metazoa > Chordata > Aves > Piciformes > Galbulidae > Galbula > Galbula dea. The sequence goes on from VWZX01009229.1 coordinate 2,051,601, forward strand.
AGTGGAAGCAGTCTGTTCACTGCTCCCTGATCATGAACTTACACAGCAAGTACAACACTGAATGTTTTGGAGCATGCTCTGATTAATCTACTTACATTCAGAGTAAAATATAAAGATAAGCTGTCAGTTTACATTTTGCACCTTTACAGGAAACTGGATATTCCCATCTCTGAAAATTCTCAGAACTCATGTCGAGTTGAAGACAAGGTTAAAAAAAGGGGTAGTGAATATCTATTTTTTAATGGAAGACATAATTAACCTTGACACATATAGATTCCCAAGAAAGTCAAGAAGTATAGATTATATCAGCCCCAAAGGCCAAGTCTTGATGTGAGATTCCAGATTAATTTTGGACTTCCTAAGCAGGAAAGTGCCAACAGTCCCTAATTAAGTGCGCTGAAGTTCTGTGATGAGACCAAACAATTCATTTCCCTGCATCTCTTTATGATCTTAAGTAAATGACAGAAATAATCATGACCCCTTGATCAGTATGGCTTTAAAACTTTCTAAAAGGTGGCAAGCAAGTTAAACAGGAGATTTTACCTGCATCCTTACTAGTTTGTAAAGAATATATTTTACAAATAAGATTTTTGGAAGCTGAGACTTTTTTTTTTAGCCAGTTATGGATTAATTAAATTCTAAATCTATGAAAGGAAAATGAAGAACTGTGAAAATTAAATGCTAGATGACTTGTTTATTATAAATGGATACATTTTTAGAAACTGAGATAACACAAAGATAGGTCTGATCTTGCTCCTCATGCAGATATGAGGAAACATGCCATATGTTCACCTGCTGTTAGGCTTAGTATGGACACATACAAAAACTGGCACTGACCACACAAATTGCACATTTCAGGATGAGTAAGAGAGGAAAAAATAAAATTGGACAAGGGAAATACAGAAATTATCATATAAAATCCTTCTGTTATTGATGATGATAAACTATACCACAACAGTACTACTTCTTGAAATAAGTAGTAGGTACATCTCAGAACCAGGTATACCTCCTAATATAATTATTTTTAAGCTATCTTTAACGCAAATAACTTTGTCTTATGGGTTAATTTCCTTAGCTCAATATAGATGATGGCTTCTCAAATCTCTCCACAGAATTCTCTAATACATTAGTTGAAAGGCAATATGGAAAAATTTAAATATGACAAGACATACAATAGTTGAAAGTAATTACATTCAATGTTTCATTTGAATTATTTCTCTTATCTCTGTTGTTCTCACCCTTCTCACCCTTTTGTACATGTTATATAATATATACAGACAACGTGTATGGGGAAACAAGACTATTGCTAGGGTATAGCAGAAAATAAAGAAAAAGCATCTGTTAGCTCCTGCCTCACTTGCCAGACCAGGGTATTTCTAAATACTCCTTGCTTAGGGGAATTCTATGCTTAAAATGTAGACTATTAATTTTAGGCAAATTCAGAGGTTCAATTTAGATTTTCTAAATCATTGTCTGAAGTTATTAGCACAGATACCCAGATTCATTCCACTTAAACTATGCACCATAGTCATGTATATTTAAGAGCCTAGCCTCTTTTTCTTCCTCTATAATCAATAGAGAGAAAGAGGAGCACGTAAGAGAAAGTTCACGTGACCAAAATGTTCATGAGTACCCAAAAATAGGTTTAATGCTGTGTTCTCACAGTTGTCTGAGTACCTTATTTAGGAGGTATGACTATAACTCTGCAGTTGCATTTCTGTTGCTGAATCTGAGAACACTTTCTAATTCCTGCCTTGGCTATGTTCTGACACCATGTCAAAGAAATCCAGATATGCACATTCTCTCCTTTTTTCCTATGTGTATGTCGTCCCAGGATGTTATTCCAGGCATTTGTATCTGCATATTTTCTAACAAAATTCCCATTGATGTTAGACCTCCCATATTAAAAAAGAAGCCCTAAAATCTAGGAACATGTGTTTTTTAACCCATTACACTCACCTAAGACATAATTTGTCTAAAAAGCTGCTATGGCAGAAATTATATTGAAAAAAAAAAAAACACACAAACAACATACTTGTTTAATAAATGTACAAATTACTTCTTAAGCCTGCAAGACCATGATTTTAGTTTGCACTAAAATAATTCACACATATTGCTAATTTTGTTTCATGTCTGCAGGACTGGTAGGGTTCCTAGAGAAGTACATGTTTTTCTCCTCAAAATGCTGCTTGTAAATCATGGTGATAGAATAATCCTACAATCTTAATGTCTGAGAGTTTACTGAAATGGCTACACATCCTAAGCTTTTAGTATGAATATATACATTTATACATGTTCATACATGTGGTATAAAATAAATAATATTTTCAACTATTAAAGAAATACAATTAAGAATTGGGCAACCAGAGCTAAAAAGGTCTAACCAAGACTTAATGCCCTGACTGAAGGAATAGCTGCATTACCTGATAGGAATAAAAAGCTGTTATAATCTAGTTGAATAAGCAGAGTACATGTGATACCCATTGATACAGCAGACACTGCACCTTGCAGAATGCATGGTTTAGAGTAGTGTATTTCAGCCAATTGTTATTTTTTCTTATATTCAAGAGGTTAGTTGGTTGAACTAATTGCACACTTCTAGCTTAAATACTTTTCACAGTTCTAACTGATGCATGGAGATACAACTGAGGTAGGTCCATTTTTGTCAGCCCAACACCTCATGCCAGAGTTAACAAGATTTAATTAAAATTAATCTTCCTCTGGGGAAGAAAAATACAATAATAATTTTTAAAAATTGGTTTTGTGCACTCATTTGGAACTTCAGAATGCAATGTCCTTCTGAAGCCTCCAAGATTATTTCGAATTACAATGACAATCAGATGCTTCCTGATTTAATCACATCTGCCTTGATGGCTTTTGTTATGAAGTGATCATCAAGAAAGTCTATCATTTAAAGTTTAGGATTTTCAAAAAGTTTCAAAAAACCACTAGCAGCTAAAATGTATCATTTTCTATCAAGATATTATCATATGAACAGCTGTCCTTGCTGTTTCCTTCTTGCCTAAGAAAATGGGTTTTCTTCAGCGAAGTTCACATTTCATCCTATTACAATCTGCACAATACAAACTTTATTTGGCAGGTAAACTACATCTAGGGACCCATTTGAGCATGTAATATCAGCTGATAAAACTCTGGACTAGAAATTTGTAAAACTGGCTTTGGAGCAGCTTAACCTCTTGTTATTCTATGAAGATGACATACTTACTGAGGTCCCTAATAGCATTTCCAGGAAGCTCAGTGCTCCAGAAATAGGTACTTTCTGATGTCATTTTCTGAAACACTAGGAGATATCAGGACAAGTTGCATATACACAACCTACTGCCTATCATAGATAATACCTCTGATTTTAAAACTCCACTTAGACACGCTGACTTCAGGTCGCCTACATTTTCTGATTAACTTACAATGACATTGTGCTCCACTACTTGGCTGGAACAGGTAACTTTTTCCTTAAAATGCTTGCATCTGGCTTCCTTTTAGTTAGAAAGAATGCTTTGAGACCTGATTTTACTGGAAGTCACAAAATTAAGACTTCATGAAGCTTGGAAGAGAATCATCCACTTACTATAGCACAAATCTGAAAGGACACTTACGAGTAGCTGTAGAATTGTTGGAAATTGAGCCAGAGCTAGGGGAAAGAAAAAACTCCGAGCTCGAGAAGCAAATAGTGTTTGTCTTTATGTGAAGGAATACCATGAGCATGTATTTAAAAGCAGTTCAGTGTCTTGCCAGACTTTGGTAAGAACTCATGCCAGTGAGAGAGATGATGAGACACAAAAGAAAATGAGTTAATAAAATAAATCAATAACTAGATAAAGACATTCCAGAATAAACAAAAGGACAAGCAAGGATTTGGCTTGAATAACAGGCAGGAAAAAAAGAAACAAGATAATCATGCTAAAGACAAAGTAGGAAACTAAATGGTATTGCATAATAATATAAGTTTTAATTATGAAAATACAGTCACCCTGGTCCTACTACATTCATTTTTTAGTTATATTTTTTCCTCAGATATGACTTAATAAAATAGATTTGCATTTACTAAAATTATTAAACTTGCCATGTAAAAGATAAATGACAACTAAATTGCACTACAAAAGTGATTGCTTTATCACTTGTGACTTCTAAAGGCAAAAAGAATGAGACAAAGGATGATTGTACCAGTAACAATTATTCATTTTCATTTTAATTCAGTCTATATAGCTATGGTTAAAAGAATGAAAATAAAAGGCCATTCATTTAATTGCCTCCTGCAGATTCCAGAATCACTTTGCTGCCAGAAACTACAAACTTGAGTTAGCAGAGTCCTTTAATAAATGTTAACCATTTCCCTCAGCTATACTCCACATATGTAACTTACTCACCTTTACTCACCAATTTTGTAAATATGAAATTCTACCAATCTTTTTATACTTCTGAAGAGAAAACCTCCAAAGAACAGAGCACAGCACAACTAAGTATTATGAACACAGTGAGCTCTAATATTCATGTTTGTGGAAGATCAACAAAACAGCACTTTAAGATGACATGCTCAGCTCAGAAAGGTACTGTCTACATTCATTTAAAAAATTACATTAAACATGCAACTTCATTTTTTTTCCAGTATTGCTTTCTTTTAGGGTCAATTTCAGTAAAAGCAAAACTGCATTTAATTCCATAAATGTTAGCTGCAGTTACTACTTAAAAAAATATTCAATATTCAGATACAGTGGCAACCTGTGTTTATGGGTTTAGGTTATTAATGGTCTTTTAGCACAGCTAAAGACTTAGCTGTGACATACCAAAGCATAACACTGCAATGGAAAGCCAAACTCTGTTTCAAAAATACCAAGTATCAGCAATGAATGTCAAGAATTCCCTGAGTTCATTGTGCTTAAGAGTGAGAAAAGTCAAATAGTGAGTGCTACTTTGCAGTAAGCAGTATGCATGCAACAAATATTACTAATTAAAAAAAACAAAAAAGAGTTCTAAGTAACAGCAACAAAAATCATGTTGCAATGGAATTATTCTTGAAAAGGCACTCTACAGGAAATTGTGAAAATGAAATTCTCAAAAACCAACATGAGATTTGCTCACTGCAGAGAATGATTGCAGCCAAGTTCAGATTGTTAGTTAAAGCTGGAATTCAATCTCTTTGTGATGTGTTTAATTAAAACACTCTTTAATATTTGAAAAGAAAGAGTAGTTTCAAACTCTGTATTAGGGTAAGTTAGTTCTGCTATACTTAGGGAAGTTTCCTCTTCTCTTTCTCCCTTCTCTAAACAGATTAGCTTTCTATAAAAAAAGGATGCCAAATTGTGTCTGTAATCAGTCAGAGGCCCAACACTACTCAGTACAGATTCTACAACCAGATAATGGCTGGCTTTAAAAATATATATATATATTTCTTTTAATAAAACATCATCAGAAAAGAATTAAGAACAGCTAGCTCATTGTTTTTTCTGGTACTTCAGGGAAAATAAAAGTGGAGAGGGGGAAGCCTTGCACTTGTCAGGGAAAAAAAACAAAAACACAAACTGAACTCAGTGTGGCTGCATACATCCTGAATGTTGTGTTAGCATTGTCACTATTCCCACAAGTAGGGGACCCACAAAACCAACACTGGGAAACAGAAAGAATTGTACAAGCAGTTTTGTTCCTCAGAAAACAGACAGTTCTGCAAAGGTAAAGGAGAGGAAAAGCTCCACCTTTCTTCCAGAAGTTAGAACAGAATGGAGAAGATACAGCCCACTGCAACCTATTGTTAAGGGAAAGAAACACACTATATCCACGGTAGGTAGGTTGGGCTGTTAATAGACAATATGAGTACCATTCAGGAACTTCTTACAGAGACTCTGCATTACAGATGGTACCAAACTCCTTACTCATCCTCCTGTGTAGGTGCAGCTTAATCTTTTTCATAAGCATCTAATTATTTCATTAAAACTTCTGCACAGTAGGATTGCTGACTTTCTTGGACTCAAAGTACTTCTCTTCAATAAATTCTGCATTCTCTCCTGCTTCCTTCCCATAAATTTCTATTGCTTCCTCTGACCATAGTTACTATTAATTTCCTTTTTATGCCAGTCCAGATTGAGACGTCAGATAAATTTCTATGTGAAAACTGGACTTCCTGTGTTCCAGTTTGCACCTGCTGCCACTTCACCAGGCACCAATGAAAAGAGACAGCCCCCATTCTCTTGCATCCACCCTTTAGATATTTTTAAGCATTGGTAAGATCCTCTCTCAAGTCTTGTCTTGTCTTCTCCAGGCTAAAGAGCCCCAAGCGTCTCAGCCTCTCCTTATAAGAGAGAAGTTCCAGTTCTCTAATCATCTTTGTAACCTCCACAGGACTCTAATAGTTCTCTGTCTCTCTTGAACTAGGGAGCCCAGAACTGGACACAATACTCCAGATGTGGCCTCACTAGGGCAGAATAGAGAGAAGGAAGATATATTTTATCTGTGTCTGCTGACCTGGAAAATACATACTACTGTTGTGCAACTCTGCAGCTGCTCGCTCTCAATTTGTTGTTTTCATTCTAGTTTTTATGATTTAATCTCATATCCTTACTATTAATCTTAAAAGAGTTCAGGCAGATTTATTCACTAGTCTTGTTTCAAATCATGATCTTACAGATTATGATCTTTACAGATACCAAGAACCAATTGTTTTTTGACATAACAGTAATAATAAATTGTCTCATGAAACAAAAAAAAAAAACTTAAAATATTTTCTTTTTTTTTCTTTTTGTCGCATTGCATCTCATGAAAAACGCTCTTGAGGGCAGCTTTTCTTACACCAATAGAATGGGTGAGAAATATATATTGTAAGCTCAAAGTTAACATTTTCAGATTTTGGATTCATATAGGATGGATCAGAGAACAAAAAAATAAAAGCCATGCCCAAAAAAGCACCACTCACCACTTAATCATTCATATCTACATCATTTAAGACAAGTGTTAAATTAGATATAGTTGTGTCATCATAACCTTGCACTGGCAAGAAGCATGGGTTGTTTCCTACTTCAAGAAAGCTATTGCTTAAAAAGGATTGTGAAATGCCTCATACCTGGAAAAGAGGTTTGTGAAACAACAAAAATCACAAAAGATATACAGTTTACAACACTGCATTCATATGGGGAAAATGACTGGAATATGTTTTACAATGGAGCCTGCTAAGAGCAAGAAACAAATTTTTACCACTCAAGCCTGGCAATATCACCTAAATATCTAACAATTCAGGCAAACAGAATTACACAAAGCTTTGTATCGACACTAAGGTTGCCTGTTCCACAGCTTTTAATATTAGGATATTGTACACATTGTAATAGGACATTGTAAACATTTGTTTTGTCTTGGGCTTTGGAAATAAGAAACCAATGATTTCACAATCTGATTGCCTGCTACAAAATGACTGAAATAAAGATTACGTTTATTCAAATAACTTTCCTGCTGGAAAGAAAACACGCGTTAACTGACACGTAGCATCCGTCTGGGGAACAGTACAGCACATGAAATTTTTTGATCAAAGTAAAATAAAAAGGACCTTTTTGTATAATCCAGAATTATTGCAAAATTGGATAGGATAAATAAAAGAACTGTAGTCCCTGAACCCATAAGTCTACCATCTGTGCGTAGCAGACCTTAGAATGGACCTTCTGAGTTCATGAATTAAATAGAGTAATATTTTGTGTTTCTTTGATTCACATCATTTGGTAGTTTCCACGGAGTCTAGCATCATGCAACATCAGCATCCATACTCTACTGACAAGGTTAAGTTTGAAACCACCACATATAGTTGGTTCTCAACTGCCCTTAGGGTAAAAATCTCCATGCAGTATGAATTATGCCAGTCTCACCTCGAACAATGTCAAATATAAGATGGTCAATATGCAAGGAATTTGCAAATGTTCAAAAGACTGATGAAAATTATGTTTTACCTTTCTATTTGAATTATAAGAACACAAGTATATAAAGTCTTAGCAATGCTTTTTCTGCAAGCATTTTATTGTTAAACTTCACAAATTAATTTTTCTGTCAAAACTAATGTGTTTGGGATAAAACCCAGAAAATATAACTCTCACATTCTACTCACTTCTATTATTGACATGCAAGATAAACACACTTCTAAATATTTGAGACTTTTTTGGCCATTTTTAATTTATTTATTACTTTATACTGTCCATATTTATCACACAACTCTGCTTAGGATAAATGCATATTACATATCTGAATTACATATTTTAATACATCCCTATCTCCCTCTCTCTTTCTGGATGTATATAATATAAAAACACTGAGTTAAATTACTGCTGAAAACAAGAAGAGTTTGTTTTGTTTTTGTGATCACACTATGTATGATACCATTTTCCTGGTAAAAGCAAGATGACAAAAAAAGCCACTCCTACTCCTTAGCATCAAGTTAAGCTGCCAGCTGTATTTCTCACAGACCACATAACTAAGGAGGACTCAGAACCACTAAGTGCTGAACCCACCAGCTGAAGTCAGTGCAAAGGGCAACAGACAAAGTTAAACAAAAAGGCTTAGATTCATTATATTCAATTTTTTTAAAATGAGACAAAAAATAGGAAATATAGTATGGTGAGATACAGTAGGTGAGGGAAAAAATACAAGTGAGGGAAAAGGAGTACAATTCTAATTATATTAGCCATTAAAGATACTGTAACTGTCTAACTTGTTTCAAGCTTGTGGAACAAATATTATAAGGAGCTGGGCAGCAGAGGTAGACTGCCAGATTATACTGCTCTGGCTGACAAATTCCAAGGCAGGTGGAAGTCTCTGGAGACAGAGAGAGTATCATTGCCATGGAAACACAGGAGCAAGCTCACTCTCTTCTTCCCTAATCCACCATATTTAAAGTTCTATTCTGGACTTGCTTAGAAACAAATTAAATTTATTCAATGAAGCAGTTTTTACTTTTGTGTTCCAGTTAAATGTAGCCACAGATGTTGAGAGCCTTCTGATGCCTTTTGGTCAATCACAACAATTAAAGGGAGGGAAGTTCCAGCTCTAGGCTCTGGCTAAACGTGGTCTTAATACATCAGTGTTGAAACAACCACATTTTCAAACAGTGCCAAGGAACACCAAGATAAACCAGTGAAGAAAACAATTTCATCCTAACGATAATAACAGCAAGAAACTCAGAAACCATGAAAAGACTCGGGTGATCAAGGAAAGATTTTACCAGTTTCAATACTACATACTCCAAGTCCTACCAGAGGTTTTAATTCAATAGTCTGAAAAGCCACAATCTTCCACTAATCTGTTTTTTCAAGCCCTATTTTGAACTACTAAAATTCTACTACTAAGTCAATGGCCACAAAAGAAATATGGTAACATGCTGTACACAACGAGTACAGTTCAACAAAGTTGCAAGCACATGGACAAGCTCTCTCACATTTTTTAATGAGAAATAAAAAGCACACGTTGTCCATCACCATCTGAATACAATAAGACACTCCTCAGCTGCTGCTTCTTAGAACTGTTCCTAAAAGTCCAGAATGTATTTTATAGGCTATTGAATAAAAATATGAAAAAAAAGTAAAAACTAAAATTTGTAGCATAAATTCAGCAGATTTTATCAGTACAAATATCAAATACTTTCTTACCTGTCTGATGTTGTGTCACTTGTAACTTGATGCTTTACTCCTGAACTCTCCTTAATTGAGTCTTGTCTTGTGAGCCCTTGAGATCTGTTTTTGTCCAAAACTTCTGTGGATATATCACCTGATGGTCCTTGGTACTGCGAAAGCTCCTGCAGCTTTGCTTTTTTCTCTTGAGGTGCTTCCTCGTTCCGTAGACCTCTAACACCTCCCTGGTCAGGCTGCTGGGGTGCGTTTGATCCACTGTTGTAGAACCAGGCTCCTGATTTTGTGAGGATTTCTTGTTGTTTTCGGCACAAGTTACATACCCACATTACCTGTTTAGACATATTTAAATGGAAAACCTGTTAGCTTGTAAACACTGTATACAAAGTTTATATCAATCATGTATCAACTGATTTTTGGTATTTCCAAGAGTAGACAAAATACCATTTTAATTGTTTTTAATAAAATTATAAGTTTAGCCAGAGTATAGTGAAATATGCCTGTACAACCATGAAGGAAAGTGTTATTAAAAAAAACAAAGAAATACAAACACTTTCATCCTACTTTTTCTTCATTTTTAATACAACAGAAAACCACAGATAGTAGCAATTTAAATTAAAAGGATCTACATATTGACATTCCAATAGAGATAAATGTGAGACTTGAAAATGAAGACTATATGTTGAGGATGATGGGATGCTAGAAACAAGAAAAATGCACATTTTCCTTTTAGGATGACAGAGCACTGGAACAGGCTTCACAGAGAGGTTGTGGAGCCTCCTTCTCTGGAGACTTTCAAAACCCAGCTGGCTAGACAAACCTAATTTAGCAGGGTGATTGGACTAAATAATCCCCAGAGATGCCTTCCAACCCCTACCATTCTGCGATTCACATAGAAGGCTACTTGGATGCAAGGTTCATACTCAAACTCACTGACTGCCTCATTCACAAACTGCCATACTAGGGTAGGAAGAGGTGACATCCTTTGCCACTTAATGGTGGCAACATGTCCCATCCTGGTAAACTTCCTTCTTAACTTTTTATAGTGCTGAAACTCTATCTATGACAACTAACATCTGCTTAGTTCACCAGACAGAACTATCAAAGCACTAAGGATAAAACAAGAGAGACTCCCTGACTAGCAGCTTGCTGTCTAGGAGGTTAGATTCTCTGAGAACAAAGGTCGATACCACGTATGCTTCAGGCCTGGCCATCATTCCAATAGAAATTTAAGGACGGGTCTGCCCTACCTTTGCTAAGTTAGAAAGTACACAAAAGCTCCAAGCTGAAATGTTACCATGAAAGACAGAAGTAATTTTGCTCTGCTTAATCAATAGCAATTAAAAGAGCCTTTAATATTTCTTCTTGGTTTGTACAGAGCTGAAAGAAGTTCTAAACTTTCCATATATGTGTCAGCACGTGCAAGGACCAAATAGGAAACAGTTATTAAATTATAATTTATATAACAATTTGAATGACTACAAGATAAAATCTCCCAAAGTTTTTGTGTGCTATTTTTCCTTCTCTTAGTAGATGTTAAAATGTCCAAAAACTAGATATCACTGTCTAAACCTTTGAGCAACTATGTCCCTGGAAGACAGCTACATTTTGTCCCAGAACAATGTACTCCAGGATGACCAGTATTATTCTTGTGTACCCAACAGAATGAGAAGTCCTTCTGAATTAATATTATTTAATATCTCCTTCTCTAAAAGTAAAATCAGGAAGAGTTCTCTTGATCTAACCTCTTCCTCATGACACAGAAAATATAGCAATCCGTTTTAACATAAATCTCAGCTCCTGCCAGTCGAGGCAGAAGATGATGTATGGCAGAACAGAGTAATGCAATTGTGAGTGCCATGAGACCCATGTGAAACAAGCAAACATTTTATGAGAAAAATTTATTCAAATCCAGTCCCTGATTAAATATACTATGCCTATGTTTGTTGTCACCGTCTGCTGTATTATCATCTGGTAATTTATTTCCATCTCTACAGATGGAAAATACTAGTAGTTTACAGTGCAGACCTCTCAATCAAATGACAGACATGGGGATGACAGTGTCATAGGAGCACAGATGGGAAGGTGAGTATTCCTGGACAGGATTTCTCCTTCTGCCCCCAGGTGCCTGTGGCAGTGTGCTCAGCAGCATCCGCACACAGAGAGTGGCTCTGTCCCTGCCAAGTCCCCACCAGGACACAGCATTTAATGTGACTGTGCACAGCACAGAAGGGAAGAGGAGACCATATGAGAGAATTACAAGCTTAATACAAGTATTTTGACATATTTGCAAAGAAGAAACACAGAAGTTTCCCTTCTAAAACAGTAATTAAAAAAAAGGGCTAATCCCTTATGTCAGAAATCTGCACTCTAAAGCAGGGACAGTACCTACTGCACCCATCAGCATATCTCCTAGCCGCCATTGAGCAGGCTAACAGTCATGAACACATTTTGTACACGAACATTAGTGCTGCAATTTGTAGGTGTCAATTCTTCTCAACGCTGGAACACTTCCAATTTGGAAAGGAAAAATGGACAAAAATCTGCTCTCCAACATCTCTAATTATTATTTAGGTACTAGCATAAAACCAGAATCTAAAGTGCTAATGGCACTGTACATTTCAGTATCAAAGGCTGAAACACCATCTAGTGCCCAGGACAAGAACTGCTGAAGTTTTTTCAAATAAATTGTAAAGTGTGAAAATAACCACGAAAAATATATCTCTAGCCTGACTTTTTCACATTAACTCGTAAATCAATTTCATTTTTAAAAAAATTTTTTTTTATATAGTACCAAAGTATTCAAAATTTGGATTAGACTGATTTACCTCAAACTGTCCATGTGGCTTCCATTCACATTGCTCCATACATGGAACAAACAATTCCTAACTTATTTTGGATTTCTTCATCAGTTTTTACAAGATTCTTCATAACTCTCACTTCTGCTAACACTGCCCAAAAGTTTCCATCACGTATTAGCACTTTCTATTACATAAGCCCACAAAATAAAGTCTGCAAAGTCTGCAATAATCAGCCATCTACACATTGTGCATTATTAATGCACACACCCCCCCCAAAAAAACCCCCACTCCTTTGTATTAAATTAAATATTACAATTTTGTCTACTAGGTTCAATCCTTCAAAACACATTTCACACAGATCTTTAAAGTCAATAAAATGGGAAGGATATTTATAAAGGGAAAAAATGCACAATTTACTAAAAAGGCTATAGTATGTCAATCATTTTAATATTTTCAGATAAATTATGTGAAAAAACAGCTACCTTACAAAACAGCAGTCACTGTTCCCGAGTATGCTTATAGAAAGCCTAACACCTACATGTAAGAACAAAATGGAAATCTTACTTTATTTAAGATTAAAAGGCACAGTATATTTCATTATATATCTGCCCAGGTTTGGTAACTTAGACACTACAACCTAGGATATTTTAAAATAATAGTAATAAAGTAATAATCAGCCTTCAGAACAGTACTTCGAATTACAGGTATACATAGGTGCAAAATTGTACTGGAAGGCTTCCATAGGACAGTCAGGTTTATGATTACGGTACTACCATAGTAGTAGTTTTTCCTCTTTTCTAGTGTCAATCCTAGATCAATCACAACCTGCTCTGAGCAGGACACTGAACTAGATAAATAATGTATTTATTTACAGTTACAGTGTGAAATATTCCTTAAAGATAGTTCAGATTTTTTATTTGATATCAATTTTACTGCTCATCTTTCAAAGAAAAATGAACCTACAAAATTTCATATCCTCTGAAATAAATAACATTATTGACATTACATGGTAGCTTTTCCTACAATCAGAAGACTGCAGGACAGTGAGATTTAAACTGGACATTAAGAAGGAGTTCTTTACAGAGAGCATGGTCAAGCCTGGATCAGGTTTCCTATAGAGGTGGTTGATGCCCCAAGCCTGTCATTGTTTAAGAGGCATTTGGACAATGCCCATAAAAACATGCTTTAACTTTTGGTCAGCCCTGAAATGCTCAGGCAGTTGGACTACATGATCGCTGTATGTCCCTTGCAATTGAAAGTCTAGTCTAGTCTATTCTGATACTGCATATAACAAACAGAGGTTTTATCTTCATATTTATCCATTAGCTCTACCTTATTCATTAAACTATACTTCTGGGATACTTTCACTCTTTGTGTCACACCATTTCCTTCTGTGAAATTAATTGATTTAGTCAATGAAGTATATTACAGTTGCAAAGGTAATACCTGAATTTGCAATTCACAGGAGTTGATAAAGATTACCTGTTTTTTCATTATTTTGTTATGCCACTAGTCTGTGCTATGGTACTAATTTTCACTTTTATGAAAGTTCTGAGCAGTTTGACCAAACACCAAAACTGCTATAAAGTTTATTGGCCCTACATCCATAAGGGCACATGGATATCCATCCCCCAAAATTGTGTTAAATACCACAAAGATTCCAATACCAGTTAATAAAAGTTGGAAATCTTACAATACTGTTATGAGACTAAACATCTTTGCCTATATTTTATAAGTTACGTGTATTGGTACACAAAAAATTCTGTATACTAAAAGGATGACAATACTACACATTTGTTCTTCAGTTTGTAGTGAATGGGAGTATGAAAAGTTATGATGGTCATAAACAACCAAGTCAGCATAAAATGAGTATATCCCTTTTTGTGCACACATTTGATACAGTATATAGTTACATTATTGTATCTTTTAAGCATGAGAGAAAAATATAAGTGACTACAATGTTAAAAATGTATACCCACTCTTTTGTACTAATGCTGTACATATCCTAATGGAAAGTGCATCTCTTGTGTCAATTTATTTTTATCATCAAGGCACAAATTGCAATTTTGTTCATATGGGGTTTTTTTAATCAACCAAGAGTACAATTACTGAATAATACATATGACTAGGAAAATATATTATTTATATTCTAAACATATCAAAAAGGCCTCCTTTGGCACAGTAGGACTAGAAACTGTTAGTTGGAACATTAATCTAGATGGGTTAATACAAGCCAGAGCACATCCTTCCTAAATGATACTGTATAAAAAGAAGCAGTTCACGTTTAAAATAACAGATATTTTTCAAAATCTGTAAAGTCATTAATTTGCTTTAACCATTATGGCACAGGCACAACTCAACACTCACCAGTCAAGTGTTTTTATCAATGCCACTGGGAAGAGTGCATAGCTCCTGCACAGTGCCACACTGACCAGACACAACTTCATGAGCTTTCACCATTTCACAAAGAGCTAGATGGTGTAAAGACTGCCAGTGAGAAAATGGTTGATGTGAAACCGTATGTGCTCTGGACATAAGTACACATCAGCAAGCGCTAACATTCCAGCAAACAGAGCTGCACTGCTTCAAAAATAGAGTTTGCTAGTCCACACAGTACTCCACAGGGTCATCAGGGCTCATTAAGTGAACGGTGGGATTTGCCATGAAATAAACCTGTCAGAAGTGAACAGAATCTACACCACGGTTCCATAAAGTCTTTCTTTACCCTTGGAAACCTGGATAATTATGTAATACATTGAGAATGCACAGCTAACCAAGCTATATCCTTACTAATGTTTCAGGTTTCTAGCAATCTTGCAAGGGCAAGAGAAGTGGGCGTACATTTGCTGTCAATTTTCTCAGCAACTTTAAGCTCATGGTATAAGAATACTGGATAGAAACAGACCTCATACGTCGAATCTAGATGCTTGCTGCTTCAAGCAACAGCACTTTCTTAACAATTCTTTAATTTAAAAAAGTTCCACCTTAAAAATAACCAGGAATAATACGGCCAAAATCTGTTAACAATGTTTTCCAAGTCCTCCAGCTACAATGGAAAGAATGCCTGTTAATTTCCACTGCTCATTTACTCTAAGCTCATTTATTGCTCTTTATTCTTCTATCAGTGTTGTCATTTAGTTTAAAATAGCTCCTTTCTGTTCTCAGTGTTTGCTGCTGGATGTTTTTATAGACAGACTACTCACATACCTTTCTACTTTCATTTTTCAAGACTAAAGAGATTTTGCTTTTTCAGGCTATGCCTATATTAGCAAGACATAGCCACATCACAGGGCCAGGTGCTAGCCCAGGATTGCCTGTTAATTCTTACACTTCTTGGCACACTTAGGCCTTTGCTAACCAGCATCTCCCAGACAATGCCAGCACACAGTGAAGGAAAACAGCATGGAGCAAGAACTGCTCTGAATAAGCAGCTTGGAAAGCAGAATTAAGGGTTGTTGAGCAGGACTGAGCCACACAGGAATCCCTGACCTCTAGTTCAGAGTAGAAATTTTTATCAGTCCTAAAAATCCTGCTTTTACACTTTGTGCTATTTAATCTCGCTCATTTTTACTACTGGAGTTCACAAGGTCATCTGGTTCTTTATTATGCAGTATCCCATTGCTCCTCTGTACTGATAAGTATCCAACTTTGTGTTACCAATGTATGTAATTACAGCATTCTTGTTCTCTATGCCAAGGTCACTAGTAAAAATACTAAAGAATTTCCTTAGTACTAATGCTTGAGGAACTCAGCCAGGAAGTTGTTTATAGCTTTCCCCTCTATATATCATTATTCAATTAATCTTCATTGTTTCACTTTAACCAGTAATTTCTAGGTGGTCTTGTATAACTTAATCTTCTGCAAAGAAGTTACAGTTAACTGCTACACTCTAATCCCTAGCTATCTCTGCACATAGAGTAGTTGCTTGAACTCCTCATTCCAACTGTTTTCACCCATTTTTTTCCCTTAATTTCTCCAAAAATAATTCTCTCTGTAGACCTTGTGGGTAGAGCAACTTTCCTGATTGGCTTAAAAATTCTGATGTAGGAAAGGCAGTTATATTTTTGGTGGAAAAATCCAAATAGGTAGTTATGGCTTCAGTAAAGTGATATAAATACACATTATAATTACTAATTTCCAACTGTTTTATAGCAAAGTGGTTGATGCTACCAGTTTATACAAATCCAGGATGTCTGAAACATCATTTTATTTAAGAAAATATTATTACATTTTCTTATTTTTTTAAATGTGTTTTATAATAATTAAGTCAGGCAGAGTAAGTACTATGTTCAACTACATTTGGCACACAACAGAAACCATTCAAATCACAGTTTCAAATGGTTTTATTTTACAAAGATTTTTAGACTCAAAGGAACTGGTAAAAACATTCAAATATCTCACAGTGAATTGATTTTGAGACTTTTGATGTCTCAATTAGATGCTATTTATGCCACTTTGTGTTCAAAGTTCTGTACTAATGTCACTTCATTACGGACCCAGCTAATAAAAATAACAAATGATCTGCAGCACAGAGGTGCTGAGCATATTCATTAGTTAACAACTGTAAACTGTCTGAAGATGAATGGCACTAAGTATTTACGGGTTATTTAGTGCTAAAAGACACAATGTCAACATCAACAAGAAACCAAAAAGAGAGAAAACACGACAGGACCACAATAAGCCTAGAGTCTACTTGAAGATAACAATAAACCAAAGTCAACAGAACTACACCACTTATATCATCTGTGTCATTATCCATTACTGAAATTGTTTCAGAAAAATGAAAGATCCAACTGTAATGAAAAGTATAAGAACAGTAATAGAAAAATTGAGATGCTTACCACATAGTTACTGCTGTATTGAAGCCCACATAAACGTTCTTCAGCTTAACATCAACTTGCTGCCTAGACTCTAACAATGTAGTCACACAGCAGCACAGCTTTCAGTGAAAGCTGCAAAGCTCAGACAAAAGTAAAACATACAAAATCATAGAATATCTTCAGCTGGAAGGGACCTGTAAGGATCATTGAGTCCAACTTCCTGCTCTTCATAGGACTACCTAAAACTAAACCACACAACTAAGCCATTCAGATGCTCCTTGAACTCTGACAGTCAGGGTTGGTACTATGACCACTTCCCTGGGGAGCCTGTTCCAGTGACTGATCACTCTCTCAGTAAAGAACCATTTCTTAATGCCGCATCTGAACTTTCTCTAATACAACCTCATTCCATTTCCTCATCTCATATTACTGACCACCAGAGAGAAAATCAAAACCTCCCCTCTACTACCACCCTTGAGGAAACTAACTGCAACAAGGTCACACCCCAGCCTCCTCATTAACAAGCCAAACAAGCTAAGTGGTATCAGCTCTTCCTTGTTAAGTCTTGCCCTTCAGACTTTTCACCATTTTGGTCTCCCTTCTCTGAACACACTGTAATAGCTTGATGTCCTTTGTATACTGAGGTGATCAAAACTCCACACAGTACTCAAGGTGAGTCACACCATTTTAGCGTAAGGTAGAAAAATCACCTCCTTCAACCAGCTACCTATGCTGTGCTATCCAGGCTGGAAATTTACACTGACTTGCATCCTATAGTAGCTACACAACTAATGCCTACATGAAGGAAAGAAGAGGAAAATCTTTCCATCAATACTTCCGGAATTTCTGTAAACAATCCCTAAAGTTAAACAGATTCTATTAAAGATTCTTCTTTCACTTCAATTTTCTTTTAGAATTCAGATCGGGATACTTGAAAGGCTTAAAGGCCCTGGTTCAACAATTTATTGATCTAAACCCTAAGTATTTGAATGTTACTGTATTTTGTAATGAAATGGTTCATGCAATTCTTAAAGAATTTTATGTTTAATCATAGAATCACAGAATGGCCTGGGTTGAAAGGGACCTTAAAGATCATCTAGCTCAAACCCCCACTGCCGTGGGCAGGGATGCCACCTACTAGACCAGGTTGCCCAGGGCCACATCCAATCTGGCCTTGAACATAGCCAGGGATGGGGCAGCCACAAAGAAATAAACATATTATTGCAGTAAGATATTTAAATTAAAGTGGATGACAGATAAGTATACCAGTAAACTGCCTCCTATTTTTATATAATGGATAACCACAACTGAACTTACTAAGATCAGTTTACCATCAGAGATTCTAGAACTGAAATTCCAGCATCCTGGGCTCCTATTCACAATACAAATTGTATCTATGGTATTTTATTGAGCTTTTGACACAATAAAGTTATAGAAGTCTATCATCACAAGAGCATAACTATTTAATTTCAAAATCTTTTATAAAGAGCTAGTTAGGACAAACACTTAAAGAAGCTAGTAAACAAAAATAATCACATCAATCTAGAAAGAGTCCAGAAATCTTTGTAATATGGTCCATAAAAATAAAGTATTTTCTTTTTAATAAATCATAACTTTTTAAGACATTTTTAATGAGCACTTGAGATTCATGTCTGGCTCTATAGGCTAAGTTGTGAGCCAATTTTCACTTTTTGCTACAAATCAAAATGTTGATAAAAATGGGAACAATTATGTTCCTCCCAAATGACTTAGGCCAGACATCTCTAAAGAAAGTTTTGTTTGGCTTCTTCCAATAATGTCCATGATAAAAAGAAACAAAATCAGGATTAGATAATAAAAAACAATTTAAAGTAGATTAAGAGGAATTTCCTTCCCATGTACAGAGCAAAACCAGTTTGTTAAAAAATACACACAATCATCATGGTGTTATAGGTTAAAAATGAATACTGAATGCAAACAGACAGCTAAACAATTGAACACATTAGGAGAAAAAAAGCAGTATCTTCGATGTAGTGGTAAAGCTGTTCTAATCGCTTGGAAAGATACCATACTTTCCCTATCTAGAACTGTAAGAAATCCAAATTGTTAACAACAATAAATATCATCTTTCATAATCACATGACCAGGTACCTGAGAGAAAGAATACCTTAATTAACCAGGTCATGGCTCTGAAGTTATGTAGCAATTACACTGAAACTGAAAGATGAACAGGTTAAATGAACACTAGTGAATAGCACTGCCCAACCTTAAACATTTAAAAATAGATGGGAGGAGTACCTGTATACATAGTAAATTAAATGAACAAGATTCCAACTTAGTTGATAAAGATACAGCTACAATTGTATCAGTGTAAAAACATTCCAGGGATTTATTTTGTGAAAGCATATTTATCCCTAATATCAAACAGAAGTCCTGTTAATTTTTTTATGTATTTGCTTTACAAAGCTTAGGTATTTTATTTCTTGCAGATCTAAAACAATAAGAAGAACTTGTGAACTACATTAAACTAATTCTCAAAAAACTACAAACATTAACACACACCAGTTGACTGAAATTGAATTAGCTACCTGAAATCCAGGCTTTTCCACAGATGTCCATTATGCTGAGTGAAGGCATCTTTGTAATAATTTAAACCAAGGAAATATTAATTTTCCAATACCCTCCTACCTAAACTTCCTAGGTGACATCTTGTTCAAACACAGTATTTTTCACATTTATTTAAGTTTTTCCATGAATGCACGGAAGCCCAGTATCCACTGAAGTTGTCTACATAAAGTCACTCACACTATGCTGAGTAACTGTCCTGCCTGTTCATTCAATATTTGATACATCAACAGATGCTTGCCATACAAATTCCTTTTCTCACACAGCAGATCTAAACAATGTTAACCCAGAAGCAAAGCCTTTTCCATTTAATTCCTCAACCTATCAATAAACTGTTCCTTGAAGATACTAGCTAAATAAAACTCTAAGTAAATATTTGTGAAAAGGAAAAAAAAAAAAAAAAAGAAGAAAAGACAACAAACACCTTAGGAGGTTTGCAGCTTTACTCTATTACTAGCAATGTCTTCATTATTTATATATATAGGCACTGGTTTCCAGCCACTAAAGCTGAATCTAGATAATTAAACATTTATACCATCCCCTGCTGTGCCATAAAGTCTAACTGTGTCCAAAGAGTCCTAGGTGTGCTGTTACACGCCTGGGACTGAAACAAGGAATTTGCTGAGCTACCTTTGATAAAAGTCTACACCTGGAACTTAATAGCACATGATATGGTTTCTGAATATTGCAACAGGTGGCAAATACAACTTACTGCTCAAGAACTGTTTCCTATTCTGCTTCCAGAATTGCAAATAGCTCTACTAATCTGAACAGAAATTAAAGTGAAAATTTATTGAGGTAATAAAGTATATATCATTATTACACTGTTTCCATACACATTTTAAAATAAGACTATTTTAAGATAGCTTGAAGAAGAATTTAAGTGGAAAATGGTTCTATTTGGCAAAATCTGATATTAAAAGATAAATTTCTAGTGCTATCAGTATACAAGAAATACTTAGCAAAATGAAAGCCAGTCCATGTAATTCCACCAGGCTCTCTCTAAAGCAACCAATGCTTTTCAGAAATTCAGTGCCATCTAAAAGCAAGCTAACTACTTCTAATTTTTGTACTATAAAATCTCCCTTTCCTTGAGTACTGAGGAGGATGTGTCATTGATCTGTGCCAAAAGGCATTGTGGTGAAGAAAGAATAAATAAATAAATAAGAATAATTTCAAAAAATAACTCTCATTACTTCTCCAGCAGCTCAATACATTGTTGAACACAGTGTAGGGTAATCATCCTGTTCCTTGATTGTGATGTCCAGCACAAAGTATATCTTAGTATGACCATCCAAGTTAACAGCACGTGGGATCTAAATCAGGAAAAACATTTGTATTCTCATTTAACCATCAGTAGGATGTGTGGTCTCCATCAGGATTTCAGGCAAGCGTAAATCTGCAACTTTAATGAGCTGCATGTTTACTGAATGCATTCTGTTATATATCATAGAGTGACAGTCTTGAAAACAGTGAAAATTGAAAGCTACGTAACATTGTTAAGTAGAGAGTATGATTTGACTGTACAATCATAGTAACTCTGACAGAGAGAAGAAGCAACATAGTATTTAAATATATTTGCAGAAATACTATTTTATTTATGTTTTGCAATTTAACTCCAAGAAGCAGAAGACAGAAAAACCATGGGCTTTCAGTGCCATGTTTGTTAAAATCAACTTTTACTGCTGGAGGTGCATTCTGTAGTGATCAAAGAAACAAGAGTGAGCTCTGAACACAGTAGAGATAAAGGAGAGCAGCTTGGACAAATGGATACGTGAGAAACAGGATCAAAGAACAGCCTAGGACAAGTGGACCAAGACAGGAAGTTCTAAGTTGCCAACTCTCTAAATTACTTTTAGAGATCTCCATCTGAAAGACAATACTCAAGAGCTGAAGAAAAGCATTAAAATTCCTGCAGCTAAGTGGTACCTCAGAAAACAAACCTTAATAATAGCTGGTACTAGGATATAGAATACATATAGGATAGAATACCTTTTGTCAGAGGTATTCTAAGTCTAGGAAATATTCTATTGTTTTTGTAAGCATCTTTGTAAAAATGGGGGTTTTGTTCAAAATGTCAACAATCTGGAAAGAAATATATTTCTTTGTTAAAAAGTCCCAAATCCTTTAGAACTTACAGTCCATGAAAACCTTGATGGGACTCAAAGTGTGTTTCCCCTTAAGAGACAAAGTCAGTCTGAGCCATGTGTCAAGAGCAGGATAAGAGACTATCCAGATATTTTCCAATAGCAAGAAGGCAGAGGTAGGAGAAGTGACCTGTGGTTTCTACAAATATTTGTCACATTCGTGCAATCCAAAGCAGTAAAGCTGCAAGGCACTGTGGAGGTACAGACCTGCAAGACAGATGGCTTAGAAGCAGTAGGATTCTCGGTATGTCCCAGGACCTGTTCAGAATGACAGAAATAAAATGAGAAAAACTTTCCCTATTGTTTAACAGTGAAATTCCTACGAAATGACAAAGTATTCTCACCACCACCTTCGTCTCTCCTGACTGGAATAATAATATTCATTACTCTGGAACATGATGAAGGAAAACTGAGGAATAGGAAGTTTTAACCACAGTAAGAAAAAGGGAGGGAGAATAATGCCCTATGATAACTGCATTTGGTCTTTTCTAAAGCAGTTTTATACAGAATCGCATTATGAGACTAATTTGCTAAAAATAACTGTCATTGTCAGAACTCTGTCTAGGCATCTCAAAATTACTAAACTTTGATTAAAGTTCAAATAAAATTCCAAAGTCGAGGTAGAAGGGAAGTTAACATAATAAACTATTCAGCAAGTACATTCAACTCTGAATTTGCCTAGAGAAGTCTTCGAGATGACTTTATCAAGAAAAGATTCTGCAGGTTCTTAAGTCTGATGAAGGTTAAAGACCTAATTTTTAAAGACATGGTATTTGTCTGTGTCTTAAGTACTTCAAATTGCATAATATTAAAAAGGTAGAACACATATTTCAAGGAATGTGTCAAATATTTTATCCACTTGCACAGGAAATAAAGATGGAACAAAGAAGTTCCCTAGCGTTGCACCTCAGGTTTATCCTTTAAAGAATTACAAACAGTTCTATTGAAGTCTTTGATTCACCTGTAGCAGTTTAAAACAGATACCCTAAAAACAACTTCCTGAACCCACTAAAAGAGATAAAAGAACAGAGAAAGTATCAGAACCTCTGAAGGCCAGTCCACTGAAATGCCCATTGAAAACAAACACTTTAAAATATGCATTGATGTATCTAAACCTCAAATGTCCACAACTGAACACTGTACATTGATTTTATCAAACTGTTTGAAAGCCAGATCATGACCAGTAAGAGAAGTGTTTAATTGATTAGGCAGAAATATAGCTATGAAAAGAAAAACTATTCTTCCAGTTTAAGTTACAGGTCTGTAATAGAATCTGTGAGATAAATACCAAGTAGTACCAAGTACTTTTTCTGATGGACTCCAGATCAGGTTCCAGTACCATCAGTGCCTTCTCAGGAGACTAATCTTTCTAGCACTGAATAAAGGCGATGCAAGAAAATTAAGATTTCCTCTCCCTAGCAGGAATATAAAGGAATCAGTTTCTCTGAAGTTCCCTTTCTTCCTCAGCTTTTAAAGAACATATTGTAAACACACATATACATCATCTTTTTGCTTTAGTTGACTTTGATTTTATGAGAGACAATAAGCAACTTAATCCTAACTCATGGGATGAAGGGTGAAAAAAAAAAAAAGGCAAAAAAACCCCACAAAACAAAACAAAAACAAAAATCCACCCACATTTCACTCTCAGAAACGGGCATTGTCTACTCCAGAAAGATTTTGCTCTCTTTCAGATAGGGCAGCACCAACCTAAACCACATTTGTTGTAAACAGTATTTCCATGTAACTTACTTAAGTTGCACCTAACTTGAACCACTGGTCTTTTTATCTCTGTAACTGAGATTGTTAAAATAAGAAAAAAATAAGAAAACAAACACTTGAAAAAACATTGTAGCTAAACCTCAAATGTCTGTCTGTACCTAAACACTCTACATGGATTTTATCCAAAGATTTAAAATGCCAAACCATGTCCAACAAGTGAAGGAATCTAAATCAGAAGGAATCATGTTTTCTCCTGTCAACTGTTTCCAACTACTTGCTATATTAAGATTGCTTACTTATTTGTTTTCTGCAGAAACATCATTTTCCTGAAAGAAATCTGTGTAACCATCCAACAGACTGGAGGACCAGTATGTGGCTCCCCACAGAGATCTTTTGCCAACTGGTGAAAACATATCCTAAAGGTTAACAACAGCAAATGGCTTACAACTTTTGCATGAAGCAAGGTATTTCTGAATTATATGTGAGTTAAATGTGAGATTTGACACTGCTAGCAGTAGAGAAAAAATTATATTTATTGTAGCAAAAGACTTTGCTGTGCATTCATTCACTAAATGCATATGAACATTAAAGAATTTCTTTTTCTAATGTATGAATTTACTTGTCAAGCACTACAGAGCAAGTTGCCTTTACAATTGGATTTCTTTAGAATACATGAGAGGTGTTCATGGAAGAGTAGATTTACACTGGCTCAGGTAGTTTCCCCAATTCCATTATTTTTAGAAAAGCATATTTAATTTGGTAACATTCTGAAATATACCCAGGCATATACTCAAATTTTGATTTACACTAGTTTTCCTACACATAGTTGAAATAAAATCCAATTAAAATATTTACTATAAGTGTGTTATTAGCAAGACAAACACAGTGTCAGTGACATGCATAACGTCTAAACTTATTTCAACATTATGCTCAATACAATATGTGCACTACATTTTAGAGAATGCCTGCATACCTTGTAATTTAGAAAATAATTTATATATTAATTGATAACTATGATATTGCTGGCATATTCATAAATGTTTTGAATAAACATTTTTCTTAATGTTGACTGGTATCTAATTGTATTGTCATCGCCATTAAAATTCAAAACTGAACTACCACACTAAATAAAAACTACAAGCTAAAATGTTGAGTGCGTATGTACCGATGATACAAATATGACTACCACAGGGTGCAAAAATTATGTTGATAATTTTATGGCACTTTAATAAAATTAATTCTTATTTCTGTAAGAGAAACATATACAAGGCAATTGCCCAATTAATTTTCTGAACTGTGCACATATCGTATTGCAAAACTAAAGGAAAAGTAGGGGCATGCTCAGAAAAGCTACAAACAGAGAGGAATATCATGCATACTGTTCACAACAACTCCCAGATTACCACTAAGTTATCTGAAAAACAGGTAAGCCTTTCATGCCAAACATTGCTTTCATTTTAATGACAGTAACTCCCCTTGCCTTCAGAAGGAATTACTCCTGTGTAAATGAAAGCAAATGTAGGCCAGGAAATAAGTCTACCCATAAAAGAAAAGGACTGTAGACAGAAAAAAGGCTCTAACCACTTTGTCCTCCTGGAGTTCATATCCACGAAAGCAAGAAAGAAAGGACAGAAAAAGACAAAGAAGGAAAGAGTCACTTTCATTTTGAAAGCAAGCAGTAGTACTTATTAATGAAATAAACAAACAGGTATCAAAGGAATTAATATATCTTTCTTATTTCCCCTAGTGGTTAAGAAGACCTACTGAAAACATGTGATTTTAATAATTTTCTTAATCCTTTTGAGACAATATTATATATTTAAAAGTTTGTACAAATTATACTGCACAAAGAACATTATTTTCATAAAAATAATTTGGGAGCCGTATCTGAATTACTGTAATAAAACATATGGGGCATCTCATAAAAAGGATGTAGAATTTAGGTCTACATGTCTTCAACCCCACTATTGCAAATGATTTGTATTCATCAGCCCTTTGTGCTTGCAAAGAGCTCACTGAAATGAAGAATGTTGCAGCCAGGTACAGGGTATACGTAGTGGCTTAACTGCATGGTAGTCACTCAACAGACCTTTAAAATACTGGAGTGTTTAAGCATGAGGAAACAGAGTTTGTCACGAGTGTCTACTGCATGTCATGTCAGATCTTCAGAAAACAAAAACATTCCAAATGGTTTTGGTCAAAACTACTAAACATTTTTGTAAATGACAAATTATGATTTTCCTGGTTTTTCCCTGGTACCTTAATTTCACATGCCAAACCTAGGCATGTAAATAAGCACTTAGACATGCTGGAAATACAACTGCTCACAAAGAAAGGGTGATAATTTATTTTATAGCTTTGTTGTTCAGATAGCTATATGACATATAACTTCATGCTCCTTGTAGAAGTTTTAGGTTCCTCCCAATACTAGAGATGCAAGTGAACAAAAGATAGTACAAAAGAGGCCAACCAAGACAGTCAGGGCACTAGAACACACAATATACAAGGAAAAGCCGAGGGAGAAAGGCGCATTTAGCCTAAAGAAGGCTAGGGTAGGGAAGGGTGCAGGAAGAGGGGAACTACTTGCATTCCTCTACTACTTAAAGGTGAGCTATAGGGAAGACAAAGACAGAATTTTCTTGGAGATGCACAGCTAATGGAGAAAACACAACAATCAAGGGATTAAACCAGATATAAGAAAAAGACAAAATCACAAGATTGGTTAAGCACTGAAAGAGGTTGCCAAAAGATGTTAGGGATTCTTCATCCTTGAAGATTTTAACAACTCAGTTGGTCAGATTTTGAAGATAATCCTGCTTGGAGCAGGAGATTGGCCTAGATAATCTCCACAGGTCCCATCTGACCCAATTCAATCTATGATCCTATGTGCAGTGGTAAAAGATAGAAGCATTTTCAAAGATGCTATGGATTTTAGTGGCATTCTCAGTTCTACAAATACAAATACCATCAAAAGCTATCTAAATCACAGGAGTCTGAAGCATTATCACTTTGTGTGCAGAGACATCTTTTCCTGCACGGCACCAGGTGCTCTGCCACTTTCCTAGCAGGGCTGCCTGCCCCACTGCAGTAAGAGGGTTTGTAGGTAGTGCTTACAGATATTTGCAATGGAAATATCTAGTGCCTCATTTCTTACCATCACCTCTGAAGAAATGTACTCTATATGTGAGAAGAGCATAATCTATATGCAGGTTATTTTTAGCACAGAGCCTAAGAAATTGTTTAAATTGTAAATGTTTGATTATGTTGTTTTCTCAGTGAATGACTCACAGCTGCAGGAAGGGGGAAGTACCAGCATAGAAAAACAATTAAGTCAGAATAGTCCAGCCTCGTTTTAAGGATGCATTTATTTTTAAATAAAAAATAAACTATGAATGGAAATGTCAGCCTACAGAAAGACAGATTTAGGTTAGAATGTAAGAAAAACTTTCGATGGTGAAGCAGTGGAACAAACGAGCTAAGACACTGTGGAAGAATTTCACTAGAAATCTCTCAACAGAAGTCAGACAAATATCTGCCAAGTTCACATGAACCATCCTGAGGACAGACTAAATGATGTATCAGAACTTTTCATTAGAAGATAAAGCTTTCTTTCTAACACAGTTTTTTCTACATTTCTAAGTGCATAGACATAATGACTCCAATATCTGTCCTGATTGCCTTTTATAATCAGATAAAAGCAATACAGAAATTATTCTGTCTCTTATTCCTGGCAACAAGATTTAGCTAGTTATAAAAATGTGAGCTTACAGAAGACAAAATTTTAAAATTACCTCAACAAAATCCAAGGCAATTGGAGATATTTACCTGTAATCTCAGTTATTTTAATCATCAGGAAATATCAGATTATTTTATACTTTGTCAATCTAATACTTTCAGTCCATTATTTAAGGCCACCTTTCAACACTGGACGAAGAATACATAACATGTATACCACTGTCTCCTCCCTTCCAAAATATTAAGATAATATTTGCAGATTGCATGGTATTTGCAATGAACATATTACAGAAAAAATGGATTTATGGAAATAAATTGTATTAAAAATTATTATATAAACAAGTATTAAACTATTACATTTTTGTGTGCTTTTACCAATTATGTGTTTCCAAAAGAGAGTAGAGTAAGTCGTCTTAAGTATTGTCATGAATATTTTACAAGGATCTATCAGAATCTGAGAAAGACGTGTATCACATTTTATCTAAAATTATTAATAAACTGATATCAGAACTGTTTTCTATGATTACCTCAGTTTTTCTCAATTTTTTATTCTATGATCCAACCTTTTAAAAATTCAGATAGCTGGTTTACCTGTTGTTATACAATAAAAACCAGTATAATATCTGTAAATCTATATTGTTAGTGCATTTAGTTATTTCCTACAAATATCTTGAAGTTTGTATGCAGATTTATATGCACATATATATAGTATATGTTCACATGTATAATAAATAATAAAGGTCTAAAAGCTCCATAATATGTAGCATATACTGTTCTTACACTAATTTTACAATAATCTTATAAAGAAGAGCTTTGGCAAGAAGAAAAGACACAAACCTTTGCTCTAATTTTCAATAATCTGTCTCGATATTAGCACTACTAGATCACTAGATATCCCTCCCTGTCTCAAATACAGAGACTTAGTCCTCCAGTCAAAGAATTGTACTTTCATGAATCTGTTGGTAGAAATGTGGCATGTATTAACTTAAAAGCCATAGTTACAAATTCATCTGCAAATGGAAATTATTTGAAATAAGGAGAAATATCTTAAAAGCTCCCAAAGGAGGTATCATTACCTCCTGAAAGGCCATCCGTTTTAGTAGCTATGTGACTTGGATGCACATCCAATCAGTAAGAGATACTGAGTTTAGGAGAAACAAGTTACTAAACTTTCATAACTCCATACCTTATTTGACCGTAAAGACACTCTTCCTCCACAGCGTGCACAGAATTTAGTTTGGCAATATGAACAGTTATGGCCACAGCCATCAGCAAACTTTGTTTTGTGGCAGATGCCACAGGTTGGGGCATCACCCTTCTGCTCTTGCTGCTGCTGTGATTCTTCACCCATCTTCTTCACTTGCTCCTTATACATTTCAAACTGCTGATGTAATTTTCTGCAGAAGAGAAGAGATCATTAGCAGTTGTTTTATTTAAGCTCACAAATACTCTGAAATCATTAAATTGCAATCTATTTCAAAATGCAAATCAGAAAGGAAATACTCTAGTAAAGCAAACACATTTAATTTATGATGTTCCAAAAGTGTGATGTTCAGGAATTGCTTCTTTTTCATAATAACTAAACTCTAAGAGAAGACCCAACACTGATTACATGCATTGCACACTCCAGCTGTTTCAAAGAGGAGTAACTTTGTTTTGGGGTGTTAGCTGCAAACACAACAGTAGGAAACATGGGCTGAGTGACCCAAGATCATGTGACACTAGACAATAAATTGGTTAATAGCAGAAAAAAATATATCTCTTATTCATTCTTCCAAGTGTACTTTTACCTAATTCACCAGAGAGCCAAATATCTTCTCTTGATATAACTTATGTTCATCTACCCAACAACACCACACAGAATAACAGTTCTAAAATGCTTTTTCAATCACTTTTCAAGCACTGGGTACAAGACCATAACAAGTTATCACAGCTTAACAA
Source organism: Galbula dea (assembly GCA_013399015.1). Lineage (NCBI taxonomy): Eukaryota > Metazoa > Chordata > Aves > Piciformes > Galbulidae > Galbula > Galbula dea. The sequence goes on from VWZX01009229.1 coordinate 2,080,979, forward strand.
GTTATTATAAGTCATTTAAGAGTCCACAACAAAATATCTCCATGATAGTTGTCTCATATGACCAAAGTTATGGATTCATTTCACATTCTATAATGTCAGTTTTTTCTCAAAATCACTGTTTCTGAAGGTTAATTATGTCATAGGAAATTTCATTTTCATTATAAAAGTTATATTTTTTTAGCTCTTGTAGTTGCCAAAAAAAAAAGCTGGAATACATAGCATATTTTATTAGATTCAAAAAGACAGAGAAAACAAAAAGAAGTTTGACTTCTCTGTTTTTAATATCCTTGTAATTTAAAGAGGCCTGAACAGTGAAGAGTTGCAGCCATGTGGGAAGGACTCGTGTGGGGAGAAGTTTGTGGAGGACTGTCTTACATGGGAGGGAGACATAATAGAGCAGGAGAAGAATGTGAGGAGGAGGAGGAAGGAGAAGCAGAGATGACATGTAATGAACTGACTGCAAGCCCCATCCCATGTCTCACTGTGCTACTCGGGGGAAGGAATTAGAGAAATTTAGAGAAGACCTGAGCCCAGGAAGAAGGGAGGGATGGGGACAAGATCTTTTAAGATTTGGTGGTATTTCTTACTATGTGCTCTGATTTAATAGGTGAAATGCTGGTGATGGTTTTTAAATTATGTTTTTTCCCCAAATCAAGTCTGGTTGTACCCATGATGGTAACTAGTGAGTGAGCCCTCCCTGCCCTTCTCTCAGCCCTCAAGGTTTTTGTCATGTTTTATCCTCCCCATCCCACTGGGGGACAGAACTCAGCGAGCAGCTGTGTGGTGCTTTGTTGCCAGCTGGATGAGCCGAAAGCATAACACACCCCACACGTGTAAGCCTTGTGGCCTGTAGCTGACCAGTGAGAGAGGACATGTCTCTGGTCTCCTTGAGAAGAGCGTGAGGGTAGCCATTGCCCTAACAGGGATTTGTGGAGTCAAGAGTAAGTGGCTTCCTCTGCCTTCTTACTGGTTAAAAAAAATGTTTATTGTTGACTGTTCTTTGCTGAATGGGGCAGGATGCAAGTTACTAATAAAAAAGAGCTGAATGAAGTTGAGAATAAAATTTGGAAATCTGGAAACCTGGCACATTTCCACAATTTACACTGACAAAAGTATGTAATTGGTAGTTGGTAGTTTGCCCATTTCCATCAATAACACATGTAATCTCTCAGACCTTGCTTGCCTGTTAATTTTGCCAAAGATTGCATTCTTCATTTGAAGCATATTTTCTATGCTGAACTTCAAGTTTATTTTAGGTTACATTCAGTTTTGCGGCTTCCTTATAATCTACAGCCTTTGTTTGTATGATTATTTGCTTACCAGTCTCAGTGATGCATAAAAAGCACAAGCTTTTTGCCAATTCTTAAGCCTCATGTACTGAAATAATTTCACTTTTGTTTCCTCTTGGGCACAGGAATCTATGTAAGGGTCACAACTTTTGCCTCAAAGTATAAACTTTTCAAGGTTACAGAATAGTTTTCTATAATCCTTGTTCTAGTAGCAAACATTTTATCATCTGCCAAAATAAGTTATTACATATTTTTCTGTTCCAAGAAAAATGAGATTTATTGATAGCTGTCAGAAAAAATTAAATACAAAAGACAAAAATCTATTAAATAATCAATTACACACAATATATTTTCTACTTACCAAGCTTCAGAAGAAGGTGTATTCTTGAAACAAAATACTAAGTATTCATTTTAGGAAGTCCATAAAGTAACCTTTTGATCTATTGTATACAGTAATAATTAAATTTTTTTTAACATCTGTTTTGCCAGGAACTAAATGAATAACATGAAGCAATTATTAGGTGTTTAGAATAGCATAGTATTTGAAACTCATTTAGTTAAAATTGTATAAGACACATGTCTCAGAAAACGCAATGCAAGTAAAACTCCATTTTGTTCAAGCTGTCTGGCCTCATGTCTCTACTCAGAACATTGCTGCCTGAAGGGCTCAGGAGTTCAATTTCTAGGGAACTGAAAGTAACCAGTACCAAGGCAAACTTCAGTGCCTCAAATTGAACTTAGATATCCCAAGACTACAATTTCCAGTCCCTAAACTCCACTGAGTTACTCTGTTAATTTAAGTTGCCAAGGTCTGCACTGTGAAAATGAAAAAACAGGCTCTGCAGATGAGCTGCATTTTAGACCAAAATGCTTATCCATAATACAAACCTTATTCTTTGGCATGATAGGGGTTTTTTAGTTGAAAATCCAGATATTTGCATCAAACTATACAGAAACAGAACATGTAAGTAGAAAAGTCAGCAGTGCTGATCTATAAGCCTTATAGATGTTTACTTTAACAATGGTCTCAATAGCATATGTCATCTATCTGTATCTCCTTTTCCACAGTTTCAAAAAATAGAAGTATCCACTTTAATAAACTGCTACAAATTTTAGATTAAAAGAAGAAGTTGGTATGGGCTTATGCAAAGACCTAACGGGAATGAAAAGTTAAGCTGGAAACCTGATATTTTAAGTTCTGCTCATTTTCTTCTCTTGTGAGAATGAGTTCCCTGAATCACACTCATATCTGCTAGAAGTTATACTGGTGAAGTTCCTGAGGCTTATATGAGTAGTCATGACTTTTTTTTGTACTGCAAAACGTCATATCAAGACAGGTCATAGAGGACTTTTCAGTGTCAAAAGTGACTGTAAGAGCTGGGATTGCTCTGTCAAGATCAAGAAATAGTTTCTACTGGAATACTTGTTTTCTTCTGGAATAGAGTTAATTTAATTCTGCTTATTCTTGGTTCCCTATATCTTTCTGGAAGTGAGAAATTCAATATAATCAAAAAGCAGCAATCCATGAGCTTCTGCAAAAGGCAAGCAAAACAAAAATCTCAATAGTCTGATGTGTCTTATTATTGTGCAGAATTTATTTTCTCCTGTCCTCCAGAAATGTCAAAAAAACTTTCAGCACTTCACCAAAAATAATCCTTAACACTGACAAGAAGTTCCAAAGCTATTTCTGCATTCCAAAAATTTACTTAAATTTTTCTGAAATTTCCGAAGATGGTTAAAATCTGCCATTAGAAGGGTGACTGTTAAGCAAGTATCCAGGATCTTGAGGCCAGATGTGTGGCAGCAATTTCTCAAACTGGCTACAGTTCTCTCAAAGTTTTATTACTTATTGTAGTCTGTTCCTCATTTCCTATTCAGAGGCCCAGAGCACGGATGTGGCTGGAATCCAGGCTTGAAAAAGGGTTTATTTGCTTTCAGATCTGCCAAGTCCATCCATTCAATGAGTTTTCTGCCTGTTGGCAATGACTATCTGGTAACATACAATGTTCTTCCCTGTAATGTATTAAATACTTATTGCTTTCTACCTTTACAACAGTGCTAGCTAACCTGTCACCGAGTACACTTCTCTTCTGAAGAGATACTACTCTTATACATATATCCCTATGTGTTGGTAGAGGTTAGGAAACAACTGACTGAACATCAGCTCTGTTGATAAGAAACCCTGGAAAATAGGGTGGAAACCAGGCTATGAGCCAGAGGTGTGTGTACTCTCAGTAAAAATTGAATAAATTACATATGAGGATATGTTAGCAAGAGTACGAGCAGCAGCGACAGTTATGAGATTAGCTACCTGTAGTAAGGAAGGTTCCTTCATAACTCCAGACAAAAGTTACTTTACACTGTCGAATATCTTCATATCCCTCTGTGTTTTATTTCAGTATAACTGTGAAAGTTCAAAACATTCTTTTCTGAATCTTATTTAAATCCTAACTTAGAAGTTTCCACAGCTTTCATACAAGTATTTTTGTGATTATACTTGAGGGTTTTTTCCCATTCTCATTAGGTGCTCCAGTATTGGAAAAAAATCTGTACAAGAGCTTATTTAAACCACTATAAGTCTATTGATTCCTATAATGTTTTTCTCATTTGTTTCTAAAATAAACATTCTTAGCTAAACTTTTCATTCTTTCTCCATAAAAATTCTTCATTATTGCTCTAATAAGTTTTTCCACCTAATTCTGTACCTTCTCTCCTTATCCACTGAAAATATCTGTGGGACTCTGTATTTAAGGTAAATTAAATCCATACTGGTATACGCAATAGTGGTAGTTTTCCTTCTGCTCTTTATTCTTGTGACAAGGCCAACACTTCCCATGTGATTTTAGGTCTCATTCAAAGTAAGATTAACCATGCCAGTTGTAATTGAAAAAGGGAATCTTCCAGTGCATGACTCTCTAAGGAAACTCTCCAAGTTCATTCCATAACTGCATTCCCGCAACTAAAAATATTTTATCTCCAGTTCCATGGGCCTTGTCCCTGGGTTTGCAATCCACACTATCCCAAAGGAGTTGCTCTGATAAAGTGCTGAAGCTGTAAGTACTAATCCTCAGCTGACAATGAAGATGAGGAGCAAGTACTTGAACTTGTAGTAAAAGTAGGCTGCCAGGAAATGTATGTGGCAAAGCACAAGAATAGGACCTTTAAAGACCAACATTTGTACTGTCATTTCATTTATGCATCATCCTAGTTATAGTAAGTAAAAGTAATCACAAAACTATAGATTAAAAATTACAGGTAATTATGGTCAACATTTTTTTACTAACTTTATGAAACAAGATATAAGCAGTCATACTGTGTGCCTTATATATTCAGATACATTCAATTTCAGCTAAACAATTTCTGCCAGCTCTGGTGGGAAAGAACCATTGTCTCAAAGAAGCTTGGAAACTGAAAGGAGGCCTGTAAGAAGCCCCATCCCTGGAAACGTGTAAAGTCAGGTTGGAGAGGGCTTTGAGCAACTTGATCTAGTTGAAGATGTCTCTATTCACTGCAGAGGGTTGGACTAGATGACCTTGAAAGGTCCCTTCTCACCCAAAACAATATATGATTCTATGAGTCTACAACTAGTCACTGTGACAGAAGACAACTTTTGGAATTGTCATGTCTTTGGGTAAAGACACATTGTGAGCTCAAGCTTTACTGAATATTAGAAAGGACACAATCAGAGAGAGACACCTTATGAGAGGTAGTACTATTTGAATCTTCAGCTGTAATGATACCATAATACCATCATGTATAGGTGCTGCTAAGCAGTTTGAACAAGTGTTAGTAGAGTTTTCAGAAACTAGTGCATAGGAGCAATGAGTCTTTCAGCATTCAGTCTCATATTGCTGATGACCAGCATTTGTCTTTAATTTATATGTGAGGAGGCACAAAGGACAGGAAAAATCCCTATCAAGTATAGTGCTATAAAATAGGCACATCAAATGTGTCAGGATCATGACAGTCTCGACTATCACCACTTGAAGTAGTCTAAGTATTGGGAAACCCAAATGAGGAACCAAAATTTCTCAGACCTCTAACTCTATCAGCCACAATAGACACCCAGGTAAAAAGGTAGTGAAAGAAGAATCAGAGCTCCTCGCTAAAAAGAAGATAATAACATCTCATGACTTATTTTGTAACAGAAAACTACTTTATGAATTTATAATTAGGATTAATTTGCAGTTATTGCAGCATCCTTATTATGTTATGAGCTTTATGCAAATATTAAGACCCTTATATGGATATTTTCCCCACAGAGTTGATACAGCCATACACAGCCCTACAACAAAAATTCTCACCTGAAGTCTGAATCACTAAGGAATACACTTGGCTCTCATTAAAATTTCCTTTTACAGTTTATATGTATTCTGCTATTCTGCATTTTATATGTGAAAAAAATGCTGACTTTTATAGCTACTGCTACATTTCTTCCTGATTCATTCACTTGATTGAAATGTTTTTGTAACAGAAAATTTATATTAGTCTAAAAACATTAGAAATACAGTTGCAAGCTAGCTACTACTACATTTTTTCTGAGGCTGTTTGTGTTAGAAATTCAAATAAATATCAGTTTTAAGAAAGCTGGGCCACACCTATATACTTTTTAATTACTAAAATTTTATTTTACAAACTACCTCAGTATTAAAAGTATACAAAGTAGTATTCTATCCCAATAATACAGTCACAAGAAGTTTTACAGGTTATCTTATATTTTACTTGTTTCCATAAATCATAATTTTATTTACTTTATGATAAGTTTCATTTTAAAGGTATGCATATTTACCAAATGTACCTTAAAAAGAGGCTAATTCAGTTGCTGGCAATTAAGCACATTGCAACACTATTACATTTATAAAGGGCATCTCCAGAAGGGATAATATTTCTCACAGTCACTCAGGTTACTTCATTTGCATCATCAGTTGACTTACAAAAGGAAGCCATTAACTTTACACCTGCAGTTTTAAAAATGCCCAAAATAAATAAATTACTGTGTCAAACTTTTTATCCTTAATATGAAAGGCAAAATTTCTTTTTTCTCAGAGAATTACATACACAGACAAAATAAATATATGTTAAACAATAGGTCAGACTGTCTTAGTTCTGAAATGCAACACCTCCTGACATTATAGTATCATGACCAGAGCAAGTTCATTCTACATTGTTTACAACATTCATGAGCATTTTCAATTATTAAGTAGTCCCTATCTTTTTACCACTGTGAAAGGATTGTTCCTACCTTGATGATTTTCCTTTTTCACAAATAGGAAATAAATTTGAGCAATGCTAGGAAAGCTAGCATAAGCAAGTCTCAGTTGTACTCACCATATGGTTGTCTCAACTTCACCTGAGCAAACTACATCAACATGCTTGATGTTGAATTATCACCACCAGAACTGATGTTACTAGTTAGTTATGGTGCATCTTGGTTTTGACTGTATCAGTATTGCTACTGTACAAGTACCACCAGTGGAGCCATATTACTAACAGTACTACAGAGAGAGATTCTCTTGAAACAGTTTCTCAGTTGTCAAAAGCCTGTAATTTTACATAATGCTCCTATTTTAAAAGTAACGGGAAGTAGGGCCAAAACACAAATTATTTTCATCATCCTAATGTAACCTCTTCTAGAAACAAACAGAGGAAAGGCATATTGAAATGGAAATTCAAATACAAAAAATTATTTTTTCATGGTGAAGAAGCTCACAAAGGGAGACAGATGCTCCCATTTGCAGGACAGACTTTTCCTAAGTGCACGAACAAGATGTGTAACAATTTTCCCCACGCTAATTATATCTAAACCCTTCCCTCCATAGCTTCATTTTACCCAGAAAGTTCACTGAACTCAAACTTATCAGAAGTAAAATATAATGTCAATTTAGGTTGCAGCAGTATTTCTTCATTTTTGATAGAGTAGTTGATAATGATTGAAAGGATAAGGAATTTATGCCTCAAAAACCATACAAATAGTAGTTAATCTAATGCTATTTCTGAGATATAATTCTTGAGTTTTCCAAATAACTGGAGTTGTGCAAGACCACCCCAAAAAATCAGTGCCAGACTGAAGAACAGAATTCAATCCTATATTTAAATCCTTTAACCTTGATTAAAGCTTATTAATTAACCATTAAGAGCTCAGAGCTACTGGGTATAAATAAGGGTTATAAGAGAACATCAGGCCACCAGTTGGCCTTCTTCTGGTCATGCTCTGCTGTTCATAATCCTGTAGAGTGAAGCATCCAGTAACAACAGGACCTGAACACTAGCAAAAGGAGCAAGGACACTGTGACACTCAAAGGCCAGCAACTGTCCTAGGGACAGTTCTGTGAAAATCTGTTTTCCTATATTGCTTGAACTCTTCTCCTTGCCAAGATTCTGATGTCAGTTTATTAAAGCCTTCTCCTGGAGTACTTCTGTTTGGAAAAATAGTGAATGTAGACAGATTCTGCTCACATTTGTTTTAGCACAATTGCACTTGAAGTAGAACAAGTCTTAGTTCTGCTCCTCATCAATCATTCTTTTTTTCCTGGGTAATAATTCCCATGTTCATGGATTCTATTTTTGTCATATTGTTGAGCAGCACTTATAGATTACTATATTCTTATGTGATCATGTAAATTGCTGAGAAATCTTTTTGTTTAAATAATATGATCTACAGACCTAAGATGTGAGTGTGTTCAGCCCAGCTCAGATGTTCACTGGAAATCAGACTAGCCAGACTTTGGCAGAAGGAAAAACTTACTTTATAGTGTTATTCTCCCTTTACCCCTTCTCACTGAGGTATCTTCAGTTTCCATGGCCTTTCAACAAATCTCCTATCTTGCTTTAAAGACATTATGGAATATCATTTGGAGAAAAAAAAAATCTATTATCATTCCTGCTGCAGAACCACCTAAAGAAAATAAATCCAGATGTCTGAAATAAATTGCCATTCTTATTTTACATAAGACTTTTGTATCCAGGATTGACCAGATATTGCTATTCAAAGAAGGCATAACATAAATAGTTGAATTTTCAATTCTCCTTTCTGCTACTGTAACTAAACTATTACAATAGGATCTCTGTAACAGTAGGTTTCCAGCATTGGAAGTAGGCTCTTTCCTTAATTATGATCACTCAAAGAAAGAAGCTGATTATATAGATATCTCTCTTTCATTTATCCCTGGCCTCTAAAGGTAGAGACAAAGAGAGGCAAAAGCATTGGCAAGGACATAACAATCAGTACTTGAACAACCTGGAATTTGGAGAGGTCTCAGTCAATGGAGAGCTGACATGTTGTCCATATTTTCATGAAGGGCAACAGGGATGACCCTGGTAACTACAGGCCTGTGAGTCCTACTTCTGTGCCTGCTAAAATTATGGAGAAGATCATTCTGGGAATTATTGAAAAACACCTGAAAGACAGCACAGTCCTTGCTCACAGCCAGCATGGGTTCAGGAGGGAAAAGTCCTGCTTGAGAAACTTAATTTCTTTTTATGACAAGGTTACTCACCTAGCTCACCAAGGGAAGCCAGTTGATGTAATCTTTTTGGATTTCAGTAAAGCTTTCAATACTGTCTCCCACCCAGAAGGTGGTCAAGCACTGGAACAGGCTCCCCAGGGAAGTAGTCACAGTGCCAAGACTGACAGAATTCAGGAAGCATTTAGACAATGCTCTCACACACATTGTGTAATTTTGGGGTTTGTGCAGTGCAGAGACAGGAGCTGGACTTGATAATCCTTGTAGGTTGCTTCCAACTCAGGAGATTCTGTGATTCTGTTCCATGATACTATGAAAACATCACTGGACAAGACAAAGTTCTCATCCTAGGATTATCACAACTCACTAGTGCTACATGTTTAACCAAAGAAATAATATTTATTTAGTGTTTATATGTAATTAATATTGTAATAGCTAAGAATTATGCAGATTTGAGTTACAAATTCAATAGTAAATCTTTCAGAGAATAGTTTCCAACAGATCAGAGAGCATAACATCTTCTTAAGCGATTGAATATAGATACTGTAAAAAGGAGAGATTCAATATGGATACCATAAAAAGGAGAATGCAGCATCACTGCATATGATGGAACATCTCTGGATTACATTTGTTACCTTAAATACACATTTAATCTTGAAAGAGACAACATTCTCCTGTTTCAGAAGTCACTTGTTAATCAGATTTCTGTCATGTAAACATTGTTGGTTTTCACTCTGTTTGCGAACACAGCACTACAAACAATGAAACATAGTTTTGCTCTTAGAAACAAGAGGGAGATGGGGATGATCCACAACTGTTCCAAAACTGTTTTCTGACACACCTGAGATGAGAAGTCTGACTGTGTTCCAACTGACAGAACCCAGATTTTCTCTGCTGAATATGCTCGCGCTGAAACAATATCCCTTTCCTAAAACAAAAGTATGCTTAGAAATGAGTTGTGGAAGTAGGAATATACAAAGGGATGTAAAGATCCCGAAAGGATAAGAAAAAGTTGACATATAGAACAAATAACCAGAATTACTGATGAGCCTTCAAATTTTGGAACCACTGAATCATGCTAGTGACAGGTCAAAATTCTGAACATGCCACAGTAAAAACTGGATTTTTTGCTTTTACGAGACTGCTTTTTTTGTTGGTTTTTTTCTCTCTCTGACAATCTTCACCGTCTGTTAATGCTATTCGTAGACGAGACTTTGTACCCAGTAATACTCATCCTCACCCCAGGCTCCTGATCAACTCACCCTGGCACCATCTGTCTATGTTTGTTCTGAGTCCAAGATACTCCAGGAGCTATAGCACTATGAACTTCCTTCAGTTTCTCTCTGTGCAGAATATAGTCAGAAAAACATCTTAGGGAAGAGATAAATGAATTCCCTTCTTCACTAAAATCAGTGTTACTTATTCTATGATCACCAAAAGCCACTCGTGAGCACACATATAAAAGCAACTAGGAATGATTACACTGAAAAATTATAAAGATACACCCATCTGTAAAATAAAAGAGCTGACTGAAGGTTTCATGATATAAATCTTTTGAGGACCATACTCCTTTTGGAACATACGTGAAATGTTTTGGGTATCTGTTTACCACAGAATCACAGAATCACAGAATATTAGGAGTT